>JAVTVY010024037.1:0-89264 GCA_036873755.1 Hanleya hanleyi
ATGCGCAGAATGACGATATTTCAACCCCACACCCACCCCATCAGATGGCCCTTCACGAATGCTTCACATTGATACCTCATACAACCCAATCGGTACACTAGGGACCCCTCTCGCCCCTGAAGATTGCCGGAGATTGCCGGAGAATTTGATCACCCACGACATTGTGGGAAAAACCCATACATTAACATTGGAAGTCACTTGGTTGACATGGGACTACTTTCTGTCCGCGGAGGAATACAAAGGTTACAGGTTGCCGGAACTACTTTTGACCTCCACGTGACCTCCACAATCCTCCACGCCACCTAGCGCCATAGGCGCCATAGAGGTGAAAGACAATGTGGCGTCCCCTATACCTTTAACCTGGAAACAGCGCCCCCTGGTGGATGCAAGAGTTACCTCCCCCGGCAAAATAAGGCAGGATATGCCGTCTCCCTACTACTGATCATGTCGCTCGTTGCTAACTTCCTACACTCAGGCAATAAATAAGCAGTAGTTAACGGCGATTCCCGTTCAGGCAATTAAATTATGTTCAACAATATTATCTCTATTGGAATTGTACAAAGCCTAGAAACATTAAACCATTCGAACAACTATGTGTTGATCATCGACGCTAAACAGAAAGAAAAAGGTGATGGCCCAACACTCTTTAATGGCGATCAGATCTGGCCATCACCTTTAAAGGTGATGAGTTAGGGTCATCACCTTTAAATGGTGACGGTCATCACCCTTTTTGCTGATGATTTTTCACTCTTTGGAGGTGATGTCTTTAATTTACAATCATTGCTCATCACTATTCAGCGGTGATTGCCATCTTTATTCAACAAGATCCTGAAAAAGGGTTATGGCGCTAACTCATCACCTTTTCGAGGCGATAGTTACCACCCTTCTGGCTGTGTATAACCCCATGTTTAACAAATGTCTAATGTTGAAACTCCTTATTTCAGTACCCGCTTCTCGATACATATACTGGGATAAAAATATTAATAAAATACCGGATACCCTAGCTCATTATCGTCAGGCTAAAGCTCGCGTTGGCCGTGAATAGCGGATCCTCTACATATCTCTGACAACCACTATGAATAGATGAGAGCATACACATGTTAAGTCAAGAAGATCCGCAAATGATACTAGGCTACACTGCGCATGAATGTTAGTAGCGTAGAACACGTCATTCAGACGAAGATTTGCTCTTTTTGTCCATCCGGGTTCTATCACGATACCAACCTGGACATCTTTTAATGATGACTGGTAAACTTGCACATGTTAGGACTGCAATATGTAAAACAAAGTTCGTATTAGTTATGTCAATAAGAGCAGGGTGACGAACGGCCGCTTGGTTTTCTTTTCTCCCTTATATACCAATGCATAAAGACAAAGTTCCCGACCCGCAATAGATGACCGATGTCCTGTTTATTCAGGCAACTCCCACTGACCCCACATCTGAATGCGCTTTGGACTCTCCATCTTCCCTTCCTTTGGGATTTCCGCTAATACTTCCTTAATACATTGCGATGAGGACTGATGGGCCTTAGTTGCCTTTTTATTTGTATTCCCTTTTTCTTGTTTCTTTTCTGGCAGTTTGCTCAATCCCATAGACTCGACACCTATTAATAACTGCTCCCACGCAACATTTCTACAAAAAAATCCAGCCCCCATTGGTTGTCAGATTCCTTCTTGGAGTTTCTGAGTTATTTGTGTGTCAGGTTACCCAGAGTGATTCAAATCCATCCTGGCGAAGTTTTATGATATCTCGTCTGAAAATTGTACGGAGCGGACAGACACACGAGCGAACAGCGACGGTTGCACCACGACACTTTATTGATGCTTTCGAGATGGATCGATTAATTATCGGCTGAAACCGGGATGGCACAACCGGAACTACTGTCGACGTCTCTCAGTCTGCTCCTGGTTCTATCTCGATCGCAACGTCCCGGATTTCGAGATGGATACGAAATTTATCGGCAATATAGGTTTTGTTGACCGTGCTTTGATGCCGTTAATTTGGCCGCTTCGTGGTTTCACAGGTGATCAGCGTTGTTTGAGAACAATATGTTGAGTGTGCTCGTCGTATACGCATATCGTGGCCAAGAATAGAATCCCGGCAACGAATTTTTTTAAAAAATGTTTTGCATATTATTCCACGTTTAAACGATATATTTCCTGAATCCAATTGAGATAAACCGTTCAATTTATCTATATAACTGATGATTATATAATTGAATGATCATCTCTCACTTCGACAATTCATTGCACATCTGATCAGTATCCTTAGCGGAATAAATGGCGCATCAATATGATATGATCTGAATATAATAATTTCTTTCTGCCCATATATAACGTGTAGAGAAATTGCCCTGTCAGAGCTAGTGTGCGATTAGACATCTCTAGATAGAATAACAAAATGATATTAAATGAAATTAATGTTCCACCTAATTTATTATCCGTGTTTTAATGCACATTTAGTTGCCGAGATTAACCTCGCTGCCATAAAGATATACATATATAGAAAAAAGTAACAAGAATACGCCTTCCAAATGGTTCAAATCTTCATTTTCGGGCTTCTCGATTCCATTCTCGAAGGGGTCGAAATGGTATTGTGCTTCGAGGGAAAACCGGGAGCAAACCAGGACAACACTCGATAGAGATAAACCGGGACCCGCGAGACAAGACATTCTGTTACGTGTGTCGCATGTTCAGATTGTTTTCTCTTTTGTAGCTCAGAAGCAAATGGAAATGGAGACGATGAACTGTTTGCTAATCATATTCACAAGTGAATTAACGATCCAGCCACCGATTGTACGGATATCATATCCCAACAATAATTATTTTACTGTCTCCCTTTTTATAATTGTAATGGGATATACAAGATTATTACTAAACGTGGATTGATTAAATATGAATCGGTCTTCAGGGATTCGCTCAACGTTTACTTCTACTGAGGTAGCCTGGCGTATTTCACAACAACAGATTACGTCTTCTAAGACATGTGGTGGCAATGTTTCATGTCAATATAAAAATTTAGCGATATGAATCTATTTTATTTCTCAGTATGGTTCTTTAACTTAATATTTACAGCCTATTTCTGTATGTCAGAATATACCGTTGGTAAAAAGATTATCTGAAATACTTTGAGGTTATAATATCGCCACTTGAATAATAAACATATAATAATAATGCTTTGACTGCTTTGGACATATAATGGGAGGGCCTAGCGAAATATCGAATAGAACAATAAATCATGAGGCTCTTTACTACTCGATGTACCACGCATGTCCGAAGGCCAATGCGACACTCCGAAATTCATTTCGATTAAGAATAATGGTCAGTGATTAGGGATTTAACCATACCTGGCCTGGGGGTGGGGGGGTGGGGGGCAAATGGCCCCCTACCAAACTTTCTACGCTATCTCCGGGACGACAAAAAATGGAGAGCTGAAACTCCTTGACTGTATGGTTTATCATATTGGGGTCATTTCTCAAGGCTAGCTAAAATACCATTAGCCCATATGTCTACTCTATTATGGTGGTTCGTACTTTTGTCTGATGGGATTTCAGTTCGTTACAATTTAAAGTGCCATTCGTTTCGCATTCAATAACGAATGTCGATCCAATATACATAATCAAATAAATTGTGTGTAGCTACACTGGGAATGAGAGATCAATTTAATAAACATGTCGACAGTAATAGAACAACAGAAAGGCTCTGAGCAGAGTAATAAGTTTAAGAAATACCATAAAGATTCGCAGTATCGCTTGAGTTTTCATAAATCCGTCGATCCAACTTCATGAAATTACACGCGGACTTACTAGATTACGTAATGTTCGGCTTCAACGTAGATAATTACTTTTATGGAGAGAAAATTGTTGTCGATATTCATCTGGTATATTGGCATGTTATCATAAGAACCAAACCTAGGTCTGTCAAGCAAAATCTCAATTATAACGAAGGTTTTAGGATATGCTCTTCTTTTACATAACTGAGACGCTTTCTGGGAATAAAGTAATGCTCTCAGATTGTCGAAATTAACAAAATCCTCACCATAACGTCTGCATTTCTGAAGCTCTTTATTACTGTAAACGTTCTGCAATACCCGCGGTCTCGGTTAGTAGAAGGGAGCTCACTCGGTCACTTTTGCATACTGCAACCACTAGGTGTCGCACTTTTCGGGGTACAACTCGATTTTCGCGCGCCAACAACACACGTGTGTAGCGGTACACTGAACATGCCGACCGTTTGTTGCTCTGCGATAGGTTGCGCGTCAGATTCCCGGAAAAGGAAGGATTCGGAAAGATATCCGTGGATGAACGGTATAGCCTTTTACTGTTTCCCAACGGGAAAAAAGAACCCGACTTTGAGGCGACAATGGATTCGGATGCTTCGAAGAGATGACTGGCTACCGAACAAATATTCTCGTGTTTGCTCGCAAAATTTCGTGGACGGGAATCCATCGGAGGAAAACTCACTGCCAACACTCTTCGAGTACAATAACTATGGACTGCCGAGGAACCCCAGGCCTCAAAATGCGATGCAAAACTCCAGGGATTTCATCGATGCAATTTCATCACCGGAGCCCGAAATCGAAATGCAGGTGCCCGAGTCAACTACTTTCTCGCCCCAGCTGCACGGTAGCAATATAGACCGACCTACTCCCTACGGTTACGTTGTCGGGGAGGTCAGCACAAGCCACGGAGATCACATAAATGGTAAGTGGACAACCCTCTCTGCAGAGCGCAATACACGAGGGTATTGCCACAAAGTAATAGTAATAAAGATAACCTATATGTGTTGTATGCTGTAATGATGACGCGTGTCAAGCGTATCGTGTCCAGTTTGCACAATGAAACAAACCTGGCGAATTTCAAGATGGTGGCTGCACAACGTTCGTCCTACATATGATGACCGACAAAGACGACAAATCTTGACTGGGTGAACCCTATGTGGGAAAAATACTCTCACCGGGAATTTGTCCCACAGAGGGTTCGCCCAGTCAGAGTTGTCGTCCTTGTTTGTCATCATAAGTAGAACGAACGTTGTGCGCCGCCATCTTGAAATTCGCCATGTTTATTTCATTGTACTCACTGGACACTATACGCTCGACACTCGTCATCATTACATCATACACAACACGTATAGGATATCTTTATTACTATAAGTCTTCCTTCCCATGGTTTCATTTATTCTTTTTCGTGGCAATACCCTTGTGTATTGCGCTCTGTGGAGAGGGTTCTCCACTTACCATTTATGCTGGGCATAGTACTGGTGATATTGTTGGGGACCATACATGCATTCCGGGAGATTCACATTGGGGCAGTAGGAGGAGATCACTCTTCTTCACGTGACCGGAAGTGACCTTTAACCCGGAGGTGACCAGATATGACCTTTAACCGGATATGACGTCATCGTGACGTCATTGCCACATCATGTCACCGACCATCATTTTTTCGACAAAATTTCGTCTTATACTACTACTCACCGCGCTGAATCAAACTGCCGGGTTGAGTGGGAGATGACCCAGTCCAGCCGACCAGCACGGCCAGAGTGGGTGTGGCAATGGAGGCCATGGGCCAGGGTTACAATTACATCAGTAATTAACGATGTCAATGACCCAAACATAGAGTTACTACGCAAAATTCTACAACCTCTGACATCCCGAAACTTGTGTGTCAAAAAATAAACCTGGCCACTGCTTGGCAAACGAGTGAACGTACATGTGTAAAGGCTGAAAAAATGCCATACGAACACCATATTCAATGAATTTTTGTAACTGAGTGTATCAAAGCCCAGTACCCCACAAAATCTATAAATAGCTCTGATGTAATACAACATGAATTTTGTCAAAGGCAATAAACACCTGGAAAATATACATGCACTTCAATGCAGTATGGCAGTAACATAAAAAGCTTATGCATGCCCCCATTGAACACTAAATAACCCTGCAAACTGTATTTGTCTTGACCGCCTTGAAATATCCTAAAGTAGATGTGCTGACGAGGGCAAACTGTACCCTCCCCCAACCCCCTCTCTCTAATATTCTGGAAGCTGTTTCAGCAACTTTGGAAAGATTTTAGTTTTCCAGAAATTAGAAAGTTTGGGCTCCAATTCTTCCCAGAACAATTGGTCGAACACAATTCTTTCCACAAGAATACCAGATTTCCGTGTATAGAACACAAAGTCACACCAGCTGTGTCCAGTCAAAGCTAACTGTCCTTGAATCTGAGTATACCATGGGGAATTGTGAGACAACTGACCTTTTCCCTGTACAAGATTGAGATGATAACGTGAAGCAAAAACATCATCAAAAGTGGAATCCTTGAATTTAAAACTACATTTAATCTCTAACTTTCCCTTCCCACAACTTCTACAGTTAGCAAGTCCATCTGGAGTACCAGCCATGTAAGGTTTTGATTTGTGGATTACAAGACCACAGTCAAATGTGTGATGTTGTTTACATATTTCCTTATATTTATCAATGTACAATTTATTGGCAACTGCCTCATGTGTGCGTCCGAAGGCTAAAGCTGGAACATCTATTTCATCTGTGGACTTCCCCACAATTGTATCACCCAGTGATGACCCATGCTTGTGATGTGCTGCCTGGTGAAACAAGGATGCAGTGATGCGCCCTTTCCTCATACTGTGCCACAGTTCACTTTTATGCTGTGGGCGGGTTAGTTCTTCAATTTCAGTGAGCACATCTTCTGAAAAGCTTAAACCTTCAATACAGTTTTCCACAGATTTGGTCTGAAGAGATCCAACAATATCTATAACAGTTGGCAACAGTCGAACCTCTGGGTCCTCCCCAGCCAGAGTCTGCATAAACAGAGCAGATGGTAACTTCTCTTGACATAATGTATACAGTCTTGATCGAATTTCATCCGGATCAATGTCAGAACAACAGGGCTGATACTGATCGGTGCAGGGAATAGGTTGTGGTTTTGTTTTCCCCATATCATAATCCAGAACCAAAGATGGCCTGGATTCCTTGCGTGGTTTGTCCCAACGTTGAGCAATATCTGTACACGTCTCTGAATGGCGGTCTGCATGGCGATCATGGAAATCATACAGTGCGAACAGCATTGCAACGACATGTTTGCACGTTCCATCTCCCCTGCAAAAATAAATGGATTCAATACTTTTAACTGGATATACATGTATAATATTTTTAGGGTGAGGAATATTTTTAAGTTCAACATTTACATGCAAAAGATCACCCTGACATGGACTACTCCATCACACCGCAAATCAACTCTCAGACAACTAGCTACATTTATGAATGCAGAGTACATTACCCCCCTCTCCCCCCCCCCCTTCAGCCAGCTGATGTATTCGAACTACTTATTGTATTACATGTACATATAGACAAATATTAATTGATAAATTTGTGACAGACACTTCTTCATCATATGACTATTCTCTTGCAAAACTGTGCAGAGTGGCGAGCCGGTCACAGATTTGTGAAATTCCTACATACCCCCCGCCACCCCTTCGCACACACACAACTTGATGGCACTAGTAAGTTTGCTATCTTGGGGACTACAATCAGTTCCAGATAAACAAACAAACGAGAAATCCATAAAATATTGAAACGGTCATCGGGGGTCGCACACGGCCTGAATATATGTGCATTCCAAATAAATGTAATGACAATGAAATAGATCCCAGTTTTCAACATTAGCAAACACCTTAGCCTTTTGAACAGAGAAACTGAGAAGAACTATTGTCTATTGCATTGATTAAAGTTGAACTTACGCAACACAGGTGCACTCTGCTGAAACAATTGGGCCTCTCTTCTCTTGAAGAATCCATAAGTTGTATGGCTTTTCGCTCTGGCGGGTTTCCGGCACACTTGTCCCCTTCACGTAAGTATAACCTGGGATGGATGACACCTCGTGCAGTTTTACGTTGTCGATATGACCGTCGCAAAATAATTTAAAACCATCATCTTCCCTGTAACGTTTCAATCGATCGCTGCTCCATTCGCATGTTTGAAGCAAATAACAAAACAAATCTGGGTACTCCAGAGGTGGGAGTTTATGTAAATCAACAGCCCACTGTCCGTGCGTGATGTTATTGGGGTGTCGGATTTCTTACCCATTCACCGTTCACCGTTCTTTACTCTGCTGAGGTGTGTCATCTGGTTGTATGATCACCGGTAAATTTAATTTGGACGCCTGCTCTGCCACCTCAACTAACTCAGCTTTTCTATACTTTGAGGTTGTGACTCCACGTTCTTGCAAGAATTTCTTCAAGCTGACGACTGTGAAATTGTTGAAATTTCTCAAAGTACTATTCGAGTGCGGAACACTCAAATTTGCCGCCGTCATGAAAATCTGTACCCCCAAACTGACTGCGCGAAACTGTTTCTTAACTTTTTTTGTAGAGAGCCCCTATCCGCGATCCGGGGTATTGACGTGCAAAGACAAGACATTGCACGTTTCGTAACTTGTGTCTAATTCCGCTTAACCCGAGGCTAGGGGCCGTATGAAACCATGTACTTCAAGATTCTCATGGTGCTCATATGAACAGCCACAATCAAAGCGTGACTGAGATACATCATTCTCTAGATAACAACTTTACAACGATTATTATGGATTAAGAAATGGCCCCCTACCAAACTTTCTACGCTATATCCGGAACGACAAAAAATGGAGAGCTGAAACTCCTTGACTTTATAGTTTATCATATTGGGGTCATTTCTGAAGGCTAGCTAAAATACCATTAGCCCATATGTCTACTCTATTATGATGGCTCGTACTTTGGTCTGATGGGATTTCAGTTCGTTACAATTTAAAGTGCCATTCGTTTCGCATCCAATAACGAATGTCGATCCAATATACATAATCAAATAAATTGTGTGTAGCTACACTGGAAATGAGAGATCAATTTAATAAACATGCCGACGGTAATAGAACAACAGACAGGCTCTGAGCGGAGTAATAAGTTTAAGAAATACCATAAAGATTCGCAGTATCGCTTGAGTTTTCATAAATCCGTCGATCCAACTTCATGAAATTACACGCGGACTTACTAGATTACGTAATGTTAGACTTCAACGTAGATAATTACTTTTATGGAGAGAAAACTGTTGTCGATATTCATCTGGTATATTGGCATGTTATCATAAGAACCAAACCTAGGTCTGTCAAACAAAATCCCAATTATAGCGAAGATTTTAGGATATGCTCTTCTTTTACATAACTGAGACGCTTTCTGGGAATAAAGTAATGCTCTCAGATTGCCGAAATTAACAAAATCCCCACCATAACGTCTGCATTTCTGGAGCTCTTTACTACTGTAAACATTCTGCAGTTGACGTGCAAAGACAAGACTTTGCATGTTTCGTAACTTGTGTCTAATTCCGCTTAACCCGGGGCTAGGGGCCGTATGAAACCATGTACTTCAAGATCCTCATGGTGCTCATATGAACAGTCACAATCAAAGCGTGACTGAGATACATCATTCTCTAGATAACAAAATTTTATATTTTTGGAACATCACGATGTCTTGTCGGCATCATTGAAAACTGTTGACCGCTTCTCTCTTGCAGGAAACCAGCCCATGTTTATGTATACTTTGATTGTCTTCTTGAATTTGGTGCTAATACTGTTGTATGGATATGGAATAGGTCTTTGGATTATGGACGCGGATATTCTTTAATGAACGACGGCTGAATTATGAATGACGGACTAGACGTTAGTATACTGACAAAACGTTGATGTCGGGATGAAAGCATTATCTGCTAGCTCCCCGTTGTCAAATCGCATCAAACTCAGCAGAGATCAGTAGAACTAGACAAGATGAGCGGCATGTGTTTGCTCAATTGAAGTTAAAATGAGCACTGATCTAATCATTAGCCGTTTTCCTATAAAGAAATCCACTCACAAAAATAGTATGTATATGCTAGAAATCAAATGTAGATAGGTGTGTGATTCTTAACCCTACCTGGCTTGTGAAGGGGGGGGGGGGTGCGCAAAGTGCCCCCATAGTGAACTTTTCTCTGCTGCTCCCAAACGACAAAACCAAGGAGGCTGAAACTTGGTGACTTTTAAACTTATCTTATTGGGGTCATTTTGATTCTATGTTCATATACCCTCGGGCAGAGGATCATGGGTAAATTCAAAATGGCGGCCATGTGGTGTCCGCGAAAGTCGTGTTTTCAATCTTTTCGCTCCATTTCTTAATATTTTCCTTGCCTAAAAGGCATTGAAAGTATTTTATTTATGCAAAACTAATTATTCTATATTTTATTTAATCTTTTTCGAGAGAAGAATCGGAAAAATGAAAATTTCCAAAAATCGACCCCAAAAAGGCCGAAAAATGGCTTCCGAGAAGATAACGTCACTGTGACGTCATCAAGGCGGCCATCTTAAATTTCCGGTAGAGCTTGAACCTAAGATACTGTGTGGTAAGTTTCAGCGCGCTAGCCTTAGTGGTAGTGAAAATATATAGGTGGGGCACTTTCCGCCCCCCAGGCTGCGATACGCCCCAAATCGCCCAGGCCAGATAGGGTTAAACGAATGGTGCATGAATGCCTGATTATACTAACTATATTATATTCAAAACGTATATGTACAGGATCATAAGAAATCTAATATGGCGGTCGCAGGTCCTACATAAAGTGCGATGAAATGTCGCTAAAAACATAACCTGTACATATATGACGAGGCTGTGATGTGCATATGGTGGCCAATTGGACTGACCGTCATTTCTGATACAGGAAGGGTGAAAAAATCACTCAGGAATGGTTCTCCGACCTAAAGTTATCATTCAGTTTTGTTTTATTGAGCGCGTAGTGAGTGCTTTTGCATGGGACAGAACATTTTCCAGAGTGAGCTTTTTTTACCATTATTGTAACAGTGTATCACAGACTGTCTCTGTTACTCACAACTGACCTTAACTTCAATTTGTCCAGTAAACTGTTTCCGGACAATACTCGTTTTTATGTACACAGACACCGTGTGCATATAACGCTTATTGATCTCGATTGACTTGATCGATGTACTATATTCACTCCACCATTTGTACATATATAATGCCATTGCTAACTGTCTAGTCTAGTCCACTATTATCATAAACATGATTCTTTAATCTCTGTTGAAAGATATTTTTGTAAACACCGCAACGTAAGATCTCACACACAGATTTAATCACTTGGCCAGTTTTGCTCTTTTCACTAATACACTTTGACATTTGATGTCACATACGAGAAGACACTGATCAATAGTAAATGCCAACATCGTTCGCGATGACACTTTTCAATCCTAAAAATTTCTGTTCATTTCTTAAAAAAAATAATTCACTTTCTAGGATTTTGAATTGGAGATCTACTTTCAGATCTCAGTTCTCGTGACCAAGATCGATGATAGCTGAAAAAAGTCGGACGACTTACATAGATTCATGAACCGTCCAAAAGGTAACAAATCTCATTTCACAGCGCCGGAAATACGTTCAGGATCATTCTTGTTATTGCCACGATTAGCGGAAATTTATTTGAATAAAATTAGCATAAGGTTGCTTTTGTATGTGTTGCTATCTCACCCGCTAAACCTTTTCCTCGAATAAGATGGCATTGATGAATGAATCCAACTGATAGTATGGTATGTTACTGCAGCCTCCGTCTCGTTTAAGACCTGAAGGCAACGCTATTACTGGAAGTTAATTCTCCCGAGGAATATCAAACGTTGTCCACTAGAAGGATGAAATAATATAGGACTTTATAAGTTCATGTTCACTTCATCAGACAAATATAGCTATCAAACATGATCGTTGTCTTCCGATATATGGAGGATCTCTTTGGGCAAAATTTTCTCAGTGTGCGCCTATATTCCGCTGCTATCTCTCAATAAAAGGGCACACCCTTAATTACCAAACTAATTTCCGGGAGAGAATATAATTATGTCGAGTTCCGAGTTATTAATGGGTGTTTCATTCATGATATATGGCTCTTTTGAAACTTTTATGGTCTGCGATAATCCACGGGTTTATTGGTTAATGAGCACATCGGCCGCATAAATAATAACCACGTTACAGAAATGCGCAATCTTGGGTCAAATTGATTGTATGAAAAAAATCTAACCATGCATTTGTTTTCGACATATATTATATTCACTGTTTATTCTAAAACTTTTTAAAAGTTCGTAATGGTGAACATTCAAAAATGACGATCGCGGGAGTCTCAGTTCACCGATTCGCCAAAAGATGGCGACAGGAAGTCATGAAGTCGGGCGTATGCAACTTACGCATAAAAACAGATTCACGGAAAGTTCGATTTTATACCATACTCCATTTTAGATGTATTGCAATATTCACTTCTTTCCATACATGTCCAATTAAATAGAGAATTATGTGGAATTTAACTAAAATTGTGGTTAGTAATGCCGTAACTATTTCCCTGTGTAACTTTAGACCTCTGGAAAGGAATATTTCACTAAGTATATATATAGGAGATATAATTTTCTGGAAGTATAAACTTGAGCAACAATTGCCCAAAACACATATATTTCTTTACATAATTTAGGCAATTGTTTAATCGTATATTTTGTTTCAATGTATGCACGGTTGTGTCAAAAGGAAACGAATTTATAAAAAAAAAATTGAAGCATGCTAATTTTATTGTAAATCAAGAGACTTTTAAGGAATCTAGGGATTTCAAAAAAAAACTCATCGAACCAACTCCTGATGCCATAACGTATACGATGGAGTCCTCTTGGGACTATTTGCCGTCTGTACTTGCTGAGCTAATCAGTGCCCAGGATATTGGGAACTGCAAGCGCTCTCATGCCCAGTCACAAGTAGAAACTGTCGTCATTTGACTGAAGCAAATTGTTGAAAACGATGCTAGATCCTGCTCATTCACTCACTCACTCACTCACTCACTATTTGCTAACTGCAAAGGATCCTGGGTAAATCCAAACGCTGGCCGAGTTGTGTGATTCTCGTTAAGTAGTGCCAGCTGAATTTCAGGATTGGGTCTTTCTCAAACAGTAGAGCAAATTGCAGTGGGAGATGATGTGGCATAACTGAATGAAAGAAATCATCCGTAATAAACGCCTTCTTTGGTGTTAGTGTACAAGAAGTGACTATTCATTTGCAACAAATTACGACATTCCCGAAATTTAAATCCATCACCGCGTGCTGTTCTCCGACGATTTATTATGAAATGTAATCACATAATAGAGGTGGTTATAGTGACTTTTGTATAACAACCAATGACATATGTGACAGTGGGTGGCACAAAATAAATCATGCTGCTAGCAGGGTGGATGGCTTGACGTTGAGGTATTCATATTTTTTGCCAGTCCATGGATAGGGGTTGTGTGAACAGCACATTATACGAAATTGTCCTGTTCACATGCACATCTGACACCGTAAGCTTGACTGGTACTCTGGAAATCAACTTCCAAATTTGTTTGGATAAATGTGACCCAGTGAATCGTATTTGGAGGTGGGAATACCGTGATGTTTGGCTGATATATTCTGGTTCTGTTCAAGATTTGTCTCTCGTATGTATAACAGTTTGGATATTATGCCTGGTGGCTTCCCGTTGTTCATATTGCGATAGGAGCAAGATACAAAAGTTTTCAAATAAGACGATTGGCTACATCCGAATGTAACAATAGCTTTATAAGGAATCATCAGTTTGAAGGAGTACGCGGAAACGATCAGTTATAACAGCCAACTGAAACCCCTCGTGGAAGATCCAATATAAGCCAAAGGATAAGAAACAGTTAGATTTAAACCCTCCATGAACGGTGCATTAAATCGACCATTCTGCTCATCTCTCGCCAAATACTAATGTCGAGATTGAGAGTACATGTGTTATATAAAATTACCGCATTAGCTGAGCTAAACTTATAGCGTCTATTAACGAGGATACCGGAAATATCAGGATATCAGGTGCATAACTTATCTTGATCAAGACCAGGCAAGACACGTCAAACCAGTTATTAAAGCGGTACATACACAGGATCATCTGGATTGGAGCGATATGCAAGAGGTGGGAAAAAATTGACGAAGTCTGGCGACTAAAAAGCAACCATATGACTCTACAGGAAAGCATTTGTCGACACGACAGAATTCAGTCACGACAGTCAGACTCGATAATTCGTGGATTCTCGGGCGTAGCCTTAGTATCTGAGCCGCGCGTTTATTGCAGATGTTCACACGGACACTACAACGTATTCACGCGGCCATTAGCACCGGCTTAAGCGGAATTAGATACGCTAGCTCGGAAGCTGCGATGAAGCTCATCTGATGTTAATGGATAAGCATCGTGGACGTTTGGTGAAGTAAACGCCTCAACATGAGGTAAACATGGTAAATGCAAGAATACACAGGAAAACTACATGTAACCTGTAATGCCCGATATCGTACGGCTTAAATTTCCCACCAAAACGATAAAACCTACATATATTTGTCGAAAGACATGTATATCCATTCCAGAAAAAGGTGGTCGAGTTCAATATAAATTACCTCTCGAAATGTTCGATCCCAACTTCTTTCTCCCCTCTTGCATTTAATAAAAAATTATGTCATCAGTGGATAAGCATTCTTGCATTTAATAAAAAAATATGTCATCAGGACTTTTATTAGAAACTTAAATTCGCAAATATTCCAGGTTTATTACGGGTCAATATTCAGAAATAGAAAGAACTTTAATAGGTTGCGTATTAACCCATTTGACTCAGGCTTTGGGATGTACCGCAACCCCGGGATAGTGGGGAGCTGACTTCGACCCCCTAAATATTTTGTGCTAACCCTGAGACTAGGGCCTGGAACTTACCGCACTAAATTATTGGATCAAGCTCTAACAGATCCAAGATGTCAGCACTTGGATTTTTGGGGGTTTTCATTCGTGCAATTTTCTTAGCAAAACATGCGTGATAAATATAGAGAACAATAATCGGACGTGAAATAAAATAATTTTTGGAGATTTTTATAAGAGCAAATGTCTCGAAGAAAAGAGACAATCTCAGCACTTTTCTGATACTTGACCGCCATTGATTTTACGCATAATCCTCTTCTCGGGAGATTATGCAAATGAGATCACAATGATCCAATACGATGAGCAACAATGTCGCAGAGTTTCATCTCTCTATTTTTCTCAGTTTCCGAGAGAAGAATTTGCGGATCCTGAATACAGTAATCTGTAATGGTGAATACTAGATGAATGGGAACTATGACCTACTCGGCTGATGTAATTATACCCGCTCCAGTTGACGTTGGCGTTATAATAGAAGATAAAATAATTTCATTCTCTGGAGAATGTAGTGTAGATTATTATAATTTCATGTAATTTGTAAACATTGTAATATGTATGCCAAACATTGACATTTGTATTTAAGTCCTTAGACGAAGAGGCAGTGCGGATTCAACTTTGCTTCCCTATTCCCGACAAAATGAACCATTATTTTGTATTGTTTGATTTAATAAAGACAGTACTACTAATGCACCCATCGGACATATCATATTTAGCATAAAGGTGCTTTTCTTGTCAGTGTAGCACAATTAGCATATAAATCATTCCAAAAACATTTGTGTTGGTGAAGAAGATGTCTCACGGAACTTAAATCTGAGCTAATGGAATAGATGAGAAAAACCCATATTTCATAGCTTGTCCATTAGTATTTTCCGGACCGGCGACATATTTAACCCACATGATCAATTGTTTTTAGAAATAGTGCTTCGAGAGAGAGAGAGGTGTTTTGTTTCTGCATTGTGAAACCATTTAGGGATGAATAATGGTGGACTAAAGGCATTCATACTCAACGTTATTTGGTTGTGCTGAATTCGAATTAAGTCTTTGCCGGACACGATTTTAAGCATGTTAAATCACCGACCGCGCTTATGTGAGAAAAGGCCCATTTAACCCTATCTGGCCTGGCCGATTTGGGGTGTACTGCAGCCTGGAAGGGGTGGGGGGGACTTTCGCTATCGCTAAGGCTAGGGGGATGAAACTTACCGCACTATATCATTGGGTCAAGCTCTACAAGAAAATGTAAAAAAAATCCCAGATGGCCGGCATGATGACGTCACTGTGACATCATTTCTAAAAAAGTGCATTTTCGGACTATTTATTGGTCAGAATTTTCGAATTTTTTATTTTTGTTTTTCCGTCGCAAAAACTGCATGATAAATTAGTAAAAAATAATCTGATATGAAATAAAATAGATTTCACCCACTTTTCCATACAGAAAAGCAAAAGTTTTGAAGAAATATGACGAAAACATCACCTTTCTGGTGCCCCGCATGGCCGCCATTTTGAATTTACCCATGATCCTCTGCTCGGGGGGTCATGCAAATAGGCTCAAAATGACCCCAATATGATAACCTAAAAGTCAAGAAGTTTCAGCTCTCTATTTTTTGTCGTACCGGAGATAGGAGCAAAAAAACAACAGGGGAGGGGGCGGAAAGTGCCCTCCCCCCAGGCCAGGTAGGGTTAAAGAAAACCAGTGTTACATTTATATTACTATATGACAACCAGGAGTTCTTGTATAGTTTGTTACGTACCATAATTTTATTTATAATTATGTTGATGATCGTTTACAGTTATTTATTCGTCACTACGTCACTATTGCTGCTTAACTCAATCCGAAGAGACGCTCAAGATTACACTGACTTTTGCACAGTGACTTGGGTAGCAGGTGGTGTCTTGGTTGATGTTGTTGTTGTGGTTATATAATTTTTTTTTCAAGAATATAATTATTTCCCACCTTTTCATACACCACAATGACAGTGGATGTCATACAAATGCTTTCTATACGCCCTACATAGATCTACATACCCCTCCTCTACTAGATCTCCATCTGTAATATCAAGCGCGGTAATACATTCTCCACGATATGGCTGGTTTCCAGTAACTGATAAAAGACTTCCGAAGACGTTTGAAATCGAGGTCAAACGGCTTCGAATGTAGGCGAACTTACCTCATTGTGTTTTCCACGCCCGTTGAGTTTTCACCATAGTTCACGTCTGCTCATCCATTTACTGTTGGTTGGCTGCAGACACTCGAATTCCCCCGTGTACCGGGATTCGTGGCGAAAGTCGGTATACTACTTTAAAATTGGAGTTTCCGCACTTGATATTACAGATGGAGATCTAGTAGAATAGGGGCATGTAGATCGATGTAGGGCCTGTAGAAAGCATTGTTATGATATCCACTGTCATTATGGTGCATGAAAACGTGGGAAATAATTATATTCTTGAAAAAAAAAAATCTAATCACAACAACATCAACGAAGACACCCTCTGCCACCCAAGTCACTGTGGGCTTTTGGTAGTAAGGTCTCTTCTGGATAATTCTGAATCTCATGGAAAGAAAACTCAAATGCTGTATACTTTCTACTGAAAACACAATCAACACGTTCGTGACGCCAACAGTTCCAGACAACTATCATTCGATTTGGTGGTAGTTTTCTAAAAATATTTTATTGAGTATTCGAAGTCAAGTCATTTTGGTAACTCAGATTGCATATCTGTCCAAACATGAACATTGTTAAGTCAGTTCAGTATTCACAGATTATTTTAATAGTAATATAATAGTGAAAAGGCAACATGGCGGCCATGTAGGTTCATGTATAAAACCCGCATTTATTTTCGAAATTATACATTTTTGAAGACTCAGAGTACATATATGGCAAAACTAATCTTGATTATGTCGTAGTCTGCCATGCAGGCCTAATCTGCGTAATCACGAGCGAGTTTATACGTTGTTAAATTCAGAATGGCGGGTATACCGGGTCTTGTAACATGCATTTTAAATATTCGTTTTCGATTTCTAGACATTTTAGGAGGACAGACTACATATTTCCAAAAATGGAACACTGTCGCATCGTAGCACATCGTTGAACGATATTTATATCATTGTTTTTTGCAGAATAATGATGAAATTCATAATGGCGATCATGTAAATGTTGTGTCTTATTGTTTTTCGCCTAAGTTAAGGCATCTTTGGTTCGGAGTACATCATTTGTCAAAATAGTGTCTAATCACATCTTAGCTTATCACGTGAAGCTTATTTAAGCCAAGCAACATTTGCCCATAGTTAGATTCATGAAGTCAATTTGCGTGACTTTCACACAAAAATAATAACTCAAATTTGAGCGAGATAAATTTCCACCCAAATTTAAGCACGCTTATACACACATGGCGCGCTCTGCCTACGTATACTCCGGCCAATGTGCCGAACTTTTAACATGACGTGGCGTGATCCCATGGCTGCAGCTGTTCAGCATTCAGGTCCTTGAGAGTCGCGTCTTCACGCAATCGTCACGCAGTGACAGATAATCCGTCGAATCGGATTTGTCTTTTTCGAAATGTATATGAACAGATATTCCTGCATTCGTTGTATATAGATACGTCGCTTTCATCATATATAATAACTATAATGCTTTAGCATGGTTCTTTGTTGTTAATGAAACACCATTCCATTGAAATGATCGACTTAAGTGCAGTTGTATGAGCTCGTCGATATGTTCACCAAGAATACCAAAGAGTGCACATGGAGTAGTAGACAGAACCGTACAGATTACTTGATGTTCGATATGATTTCGATACGCCACAACTTGAGGCGGCACTTTGAAGGCACGGGTGAAATTCAGCATGTATCGCTGCCTCCAAGTTCAGAATGGAATTTCTCTAATAACGCGACCCAATGTGATCATTGGTGTCACTCGTATGAACTGGGATTGGCAATATTTCAAATTCTAGTGATGTCTATAAGAGTACTTGTGCTAGCGATCGTCTGACAATTCATAGCTATACCATTGAGCATGGTGCTGATAGCATCAGAAAGATCAGTCGCCAGTATAGAATAATGAATGCCATCATTGCATCTGGCTGCAAGGATGGACAATGTTGAAGAAATCCCTCCCAACACCCTCCACGACACACCCAGTCCAGCCATATTAATGATATTGCCGCAACTGCGAAATAAAAAATAATAATAAAACGGGAGAACTTCAACATTTTTGATTTATATTTTGTCGTATGCGTTACAAATTCACAAAACGCGTTAATTCAAAATGACGATAAGGATCTGTAGAAATTGCCGTTTTCGATAACACTCTTAAATTTTCAGGCATTTTGCTAACATATTAAAAGTTTGAAAACAGTCAAATTTACTATAATAAAGAAGTTCTGCCTACAGGAAACAATTTTAAAGGAAAACGCGAAGCATCAAGCCACTGATAATGAGATTTGTGACACAAGTCAGGGTTGGTATTCATTCAAGTATTGTTTCTGAAGAGCCCAATGTACATCTCAATTGATCCGTACAGGCAGAGATAAAATATGGATTCAATCCAAGTCTTAACAGTTTATTGCTCTGAAGAGGGAATATACAAACTGCCGGGAATTAACTGCTATTTATTTAAATGATTTGGTCGACTCAGCTCCATAGAGATCTGCGTGGTGCGTGCTTATAAATATCCATGATGAAAAGAGGATGAATAAGTGACTAGTCGAATTCTGCCGGCTAGAATCAAAACATCGCATGGGAAGAACGAGACGAATAAGGCTGGAACTACACATGCTATCAACGCAAGGGACATGATGTTGCACATGTTACGATGTATGTACTTTCTGTGTTGATTAATTTGTCTGATTTCCCAAATGACAAAGTCTGAGATTGTCTCAACAAACATTTGAGGCATTTGTAACACAAAGATATGGGGTTATATTACGGAGTTGTCGGAACCCAGGACGAAATTGGCTCTACTCCATAAGACCCAAGAGACACGATCAGTCACAATATCTTTTCTCGTGATAGCATTTAAGGTTAATAGAAGATATTGCGACCGTTTTTATAAGAGCAAGAATTCCAGTTCAAGAGCAAAAGCGTGTTGACTCAAAAACCGTGTTGACTCAAGGGTCAGACAATTTTGACTGATCTGGTAAGGCAAACAAGCCGACAATCTATGTGATGTTTGTCGAGATAATCTGCTCATTTCAACTCGATCCAATCAGATGAATGCTGGTATTATTATAATATTGATTTCTCGCCTTTTAAAAGAAAATTGAGAAGACGTAAGTACATGGATGAAAAATTAGGCCGAGTGAGATAAATGACTCTGTAAATAAACCATCTGGACCAGTAACTGATTTCAGGCAACAGAATATGACAGATCACATAACATCTGTTGAAGGCATTTTTTATATCAAGAAATCACAGTAAATACAACATTGGAGGCTCGTACTTGGAATATATTTGCTTTAGCAGTAACAAAAATAGAAGCTAGAAATATGGCAAAAGTGCCGAGATGTAATAACTGTTTATACCTCTGATTGGCACGGAGAAAAAATGTTCATCAAGCAAAGTAAAAGATTTTTACTTTTTACAATTTATTAAATGAAAATAGAGGAATTAATAATTAAATCGATGAACAAGCGGGAAGAAATATCGAATATAAAAATTTACTGGAAAAGATTTTTGCAACAGTGGATATGCAAAGCTCTTATTCTCGTAATCCTATCTGGCCGCAGCGTTCGTGGATTTTCCGTCACCCGGAGTACAGAGGGGAGTCTTTGACACATATTTATTTCTCTAGAACTCTCTCCGCTAAGTTTATGGTCAAGCTCTACCAGAAAAGAAGCAAATTATGTCAAAGATGTCCACTTTAATGAAGCAAAATGCCACGCTGTTGTAGATGTAGTAAATGTTACTATTGCCGAATGTGACTGGTTAACTTGAATCGGCTGATCTACATTACTAATGTTCACAGACGTCTGTGACAATTTGTCGATGCGCTACCTATTGTTTCGAAAACGGCATTTGTATCCTTGTATGGTTTAATTATGTATCTTCGTTCATCGTATCAATTGAACTGCAATCGCTTCATATTCATAATAACAGCGCAAATTGAAAGGAGATCCAACCGGAAATCAGACGGAATGAATTACGTTATATCATTCTCTCATGTTAAGTTGTCGTTTGTTTAATTCTCTGTTACTCTCTAGTGGATTTTCCGTCGGCACAATAACCTTCTCACAGGGTATCCCTTTTTGTAACAATTAGCGAAATGACTGTTGGAATCCACGGTAGTCGATGATAAGGAATTCCATATACCCAATTCCCGGACAGAAACTTTTCTGGTATCACCGTGATTAAAAGGAAATTTATGAGAATAAACTGATATGAGGTTACGCTTCTTACATATGTGTAGGTGTATCAGCCACAAACATCGCCATTGCCCAAGTCCATTGAATAAACGAGTAACACTAATATTATAGCGGGTTACTGGAGATTCCGTTTGATTTAAGACATAAAGGCTGAACTACGAATGAGGGATAATTCTAAAATAGGGAATATCTAATGTTGTCCACTAAGAAGAGCAAGTAATATATAATTATCAGTGTCTACTTTCACTTTCTCTGACATACGTTTTATTTATTTATCTTCTTATCGGTATTTTGTGTATTAATGTACCGCTGAAACGGCTTTCATATCTTGTTAAAATCACTTCAGTGCTACGTTCCAGAGGTAAATTAGTACACAACAAATACCTCTATTTAGGTTCTAAAACTCTGCACTATAATCACAGGGGTAGACTGGGTAATGGCCATGTTATCATTTAAGATTTTTATTTCTGGTGGCTCTCGATTTGGCGAAATAATTGATGTATATATATGTATGTATCTATGTAATTTTCACGTTATAAATTTGGAAAAGAACGCACAAGATATTATGCATTCACGCATCTACTACTCTCAATTGTCGCTGTTTGTCAAACAGATCTATCACCGCTATAGGTACACCACAAATCGACCATACCAGATACGGTGGAGGAACGACGAAAGCTTCTGGGATTATAGCATATTTATTCGAGTTCCCTTTTTAGTCTATTTGCAAATCATATACCCAAACCGGGAATAGGGATTCAAAGTATATTCTAAACTTGGACGAATCGTAATAATATAAATAGAGGGATGGCGGGTAGAAATGACGGGAGAGGGGGCACCGAACCAGAGGACGGGAGCAAACAACACAGGGGCTGTATAAAAAAGGTCTTTTTTGAAAATGACGTCACTGTGACGTCATCGAAGCGGCCATCTTGTATGTTTGACATTCTCCAGTAGAACTTGACCCAAGGTTATGGTTCGGTAAGTTTTAGCCCTCTAGCTCAAGAGGTAAGAAAATAATTTGGGGGAGGGGCGAAAAGGCCCCCAGGAAAAAAACAGGTCAGATAGGGTGGTTACCTACCGAATAGACAGGCGACTGAGGTGCTCCAACTTGTTTACGAATTTGCTTCCATTGTGTGGATGATATATTAGTCGTCGTCTCAAATGTTCTTGAGGCCATTCACAGGAATGTAGATGATATGAGTAACCAAAATGAATGAAATTATTGCATACGTAAGGTAATCGTGACAGGAACGCGTAGTTATTGTTCCATGAGCAAACCACATAGAGGTCCCAAATGATTTCAAGGTCATTCACAGAAATTTGAATCCCAATTGAACTTCGATGCCATTCTCGCAATGTAGATGTTTCGGGTACTCCAAGAAAACTATCGAACATATGTTTCGAAGATTAAGACCAGATGATCACCAAAACTATTATCCCATAGGTGGGTCATATAGGTTCACAGAATGATTCCAAGTTTCATATGCAGATGACTTCGGTGCCCCAAATGCCTTCGAGGTTTCGCATTGATAGATGGTTCACATAATTCAGTGATATTATAGCTGACTCTGTTGTGGCAGTTTGCGTAATGTCACAAATGTGACAAAACGCAGTATAGTGACAAAACGCGTTGCAACAATGCATTAATTCCATATGGCTGCAAGAGTGTATGAGTGTTTATTTTTCCCCATGTTCCTTCATTCCTCTGCACCCTACCCCCACCCTTCGCTACCCCAGTCCTAACAGACATATTGCCGTAATTGTGAAATAAATATATAGTAATGGGCGAACTGTTTTGATTGGACATTTTATCACACACCTGTCATAATGGAGTCATCCTGAAGTAATTTGACTCGAGATATTAATTTGAAAAAAACGTGTGAATTGAAAAGGCTGCATGAATTTGAAGAAAGTGGCATTTTCGATGATACACATACACGTTTAATAGGTTACGTTGCTTGCTTATTAAAAGCCTGCAAACAACCTAATTTACTTTCTATCGTTGAGAACATATTTTGAAAGGAAAAAGTGAAGCCAATGAGCATGAGATTCTTGATACAAGAAGTCAGTATCTTACTGAACAGAGAAGTATGATTTTGTGGAAAATTATAACGCGATTACCCTAGTACGGTATTGTATCGTATAATGTACTGTATTACGCCATTGTAGGATATAGTAAAACTACTGTATAGAAAAATATAGTAATACTCAAGTATAGAAAAATATTATAATACACTATTTTAGAAATACTATATTTTGGTAGAAATACTGTAGTGTACTATGGTAGAAATTATATAGTATACTATGATGGAAATGATATAGTATACTATGGTGCAAATATTATAGTAAAATATTGAAGTATTTCTGCTATAGTATATACTTCAATAAACCCTATATGTACTCTGATGAAACTACTGTGATAGGATTGTTGTATTAAGCCGTTGTAGTAATTCCACCAAACAAAGTTTGTTAGTGTGCTATATGTAAGTTCAAGTCTTTCATTGTCTATTAAACCACAAAACATATGGTGAAATACTATAGCAGTTGATAACATTTTTGATAAAATTACTACAGCAATTTACAATAGTTTAATACTACTGTGATATAAAACCACAGCATGTTATAGTATAGTGCTATGGTAATGTTGGAGTATGAACAAAACCTGAAGTTCTTGATGGACGACAACTGGCTACTGAAAGTCGAATTTATTGCCTATAATACCAGTTCATCGAGAATAACCAGCGTCCACACGCAAGACTCCAACATACAACAATGATTACTACATTTTCAATGTTTAATATATTTCATTAATAAAAAACGGACAGTGCTATTAATGCACCCTCTGATATATCAGGTATAGTGTAAAGGTGATTTTTCTTAGCAATGTGTCTCAATTTCTTATATAAACCATTTCACAGATGTTTCTCTTAGTACAGAAGATGTTTCGCAGGATCTTATTCTGAGCAAATGGAATAGATAAGAAAATTTATATTTCGTAGATGCAATCCATCAGTATTTTCTGAACCGAACACATACTCAGCTCACATGATGAAGTTTTTTCCAGATTTAGTCTTTCGTGATATAGAGATGTGTGTTCGTGTAATGTAAATTAACTGCAAGATGGATGACAGAAACAAAATAATTTGTATCTTGGTAACTCTGTTATGTCAATGATTGCTAGTGGCACGTTACACGTTGATGTTTGTACTTTTTGCGTCAATCGGTTTCTTTCAGCAAATTGCATGCACAAATGAGCCATTCAATTTCGTTATGAATAGGTTATGCTATTAGCTGAAGAATAGCGTTGGATTTGACAAAGTGTTCTGCCATTCGCAGTCATATCATATAAACAAACGCACCTCAGTTTTTGTAAAGGAAAATGGGTTATTCTATAACACTTATACCTATTACACACTGGTGTATATCTGGCACGCTTTAGCACGGTTTAGAAGGTAGTGACGTGTGACAGCTTGTGAAACCTTGTTTCTGCACTGAAAAGTCGACGTGGGCGACGTCATGTTGTCTGCAGGAAATCGGGATAAATAATGTTAGTTTAGGGGGCAACGTGACGACTAACGCTTGATCCAGAAAGGAAATTTGAATTACACTAGATCGGTATCTAAAATCGTAGAAAACTCAAGCGCGGACGATCTCACGGGGTAATTTCTAAACGAAAATTGGTTTAGGCTATCACCACCAACCTTACACTTTCAGGTTTTTTTCTCAGCTCAGACTTGCAAGATTCAATTTCGAAGCATTTGAAACCGAGAGGTAAGGAAAAACGAGCGTCCTCGGTATTTGACCAAATATTCAAGTTGAATGACGAAGTTCTGTTTCGGACTTCATAAACATTTTCAGGATTACACTTGATCTACTATAATCAAACAGACCGTGAATGGTTTGGCTGGAATCTTTCTCACTCGAATTACAGGCACGATCAACATGATCAACCTCAAATCTCCGTGACGGTGTGACGTATTTAGAAGAGTATGTACTCACTTCTTTTCGTCAAACAAAACCGCCATAAATTGGTGCAATGACGGCGCCCAGAGCACCCCGTTTAGGGCAACAGTATATTCAGTCTTTGATACGGATTTGATATTTTTGTTACGGATTTGATATTTTTGGAACATCATGATGTCTTGCCGGCATCATTTGAAACTGTTGGCCGCTTCTCTCTTGCAGGAAACAAGCCTATGTTTATGTATACTATGATTGTCTTTTTGAATTTGGTGCTAATACTGTTATATGGAATATGGAAAAGGTCTTTCGAGTATGGAGGCGGATATTCTCTACTGGACGACGGCTGAATTATGAATGACGGACCAGACGCTTGTAATTTCTTTTATTTCACATTCTGTCTCCATCTTTATAATAATATTTGGAATATGAATGCGGATAGTCAGAATCAAAGAAAAAGTAAGTACTCCAGTAGTAATGCAGCAGAATGGAAATAATGTTCTCATAGGCGTGCTCAAGGTATATTTATGCACGATTAATAGGGCAAAGTTTACATTTGTGGGCAAAGTCGAAACCCGCGCCGTAAATTACACAAACTTTATTTTGCGAATAAGTCTCATTGCCAGAAGTATGTCAAAACGTTGGTACGTTCAATTCATATCCACATCTTACAGGGTACGTCCCTCACTCTTCGTGTTCTTCAGTGGAGTAATACGGTAAGATATGCGCCTCTTGTCCGCTAGGGGCGCTTTGAACATATAGTTACTCAGGACCAACGGTAATCAATTTTGTAAACGACCGTCTAGATATGTGTTACCACACCGAGTAAAATTAAAGGGATAACCGTCTACAGACATCACTTCTCAGCTCTACTTCATGTTGAATATTAACTGTAAAAAAAACGAAACATTTCGTTGAATCAATAAAAAAAATACTTCAATTTGTTGGAAGATTGGTAGGGTAATTTGGTTTCTTATTTGAGTCCTGGATATTATATTCCACAAGTAGACAATAATATTCAAGCACATCCTGTTTCCCCCTAATCTCTGGAATAAGAAAATATCGTAAGATTTATTTTTTCAAATGAGAAAATACTTTTTCTAATAGAAGTGAAACAATCATGCTTGTTCTCAAGTGAGAGAAATATCCTTGGCAGTCCAAAAATCCATTTATTTTCTTAAATGTTGAAGAACTAAAATGAATCTCTTTAAATAAAGATACAGGAAGAAAGGAATATCGGGTTGAATCTCTTTAATGGATCGATCAACGGATAAAAAAGGTTAAAAAACTACTCATCTTAACAGCATTAGCATCACCAAGCTACCTATTAACGTGGTTCATTATCTGGGTATCCGAAACAGAATCAGACAATTGAGTGTTAGATAAATCGCATCACTAGAACATTCAATTCCCGCTTCTTTCTTCCCCATCAGCATTAATGTGGGTCGATTTTCTCTGTCGTTTCACTAGAACCTTAAATTGGCAGGAACTATTGGTTCCCATTGTACAGATACGGAACCGAATGCAATTGGCTGCGTATTTCGTCAAAGACGAAGCGAAGATGCTGTTCTCGCTGGACTGATTGAAAAGTAGTTAAACTTGGTTATACTCATGTCTCTTGACGGGCAACAGTCGTTTGATTGCGACAGGCTCACACAGGTGCAGAAGACTGATCTTACTGTTCTGTCACAATGTAACATCCCCAATATTGAAAAATATATGTCTGAAGACAAGGTCTAACTGACTAGGGTAACTATCTCAGGAGACAATGGATACCAGCACTCAATGACTATTACCAATATGAATAGCCCTAAGTCGAATTTTAGGCACGAGAGACAATTACAAATCTGAAATTAACATGCTGGAAGAACGTCGCGTATGACGTATATATATGGTAGATCAGTAACTTTTCCTAGGTCCATTCAAGCATGTTGCGGGTTCAATCAGTTTTAGAAAAACAGATTGCGGAAACCGCTTCAAATAGGTTATACCACCATGCGCCCTTAGTCCAAGTTTTAGAAAAAGTCATATTGAAAAATAAGGTAGTACATTGTTAAGTATGGCAACAGAAGGAAGCAATTTTTTTCATAGGCGTGCTCAATGTATATTCAAGGCACGGTCAATGTAGCAAAGTTTATATTTTAGGGCAATGACTAAGCCTGCGCCGTAAATTGCATGAACGCCATTTTTTTATACATAAATCGCAATGGAATAATGATATGCACTATTCGTCACAGTTGAGAACCGGTGTGACGGAAACGGTGGCCCGATGCATCCAGTGTCCGGGGGATACTCGCGTTTAGATCTGGATTTAATTGTCCGTCGGGCATTCAGGTCTGGATTTGGATGTCCTGGGACACTGGCTTCCAGGAGACGAAAGTCCTAACCTGGAGCCCAGTGTCCGCCTCGATTACTATTTCCTATTTTCCATCCAGTTTACACGTGAACATGTTTACCAGAGAGTAGTATAGAAAGGGAGTTACGGCGTTATTGACCTACTTCCGACAGGTGGCGCCAACAGATCATTTCCGTCTGACCTTTGTGAAGTCACTTCCGATTCCGGTCATGTGACATAAAGTGACCTTTAACCCTGCGCATGATTTCTTCCGCTATTGTGCGCATTTCCACTATTGTGCACTTCCGACCGGAATCGGGAGTGACCTCACAAAGGTCAGCCGAAAGTGACCTGTTGACGTCACCGGTTGTAAGTAGGTCAATGACGCCCTAACCCCCCTCCCCCCTCTGTCTCTGTCTCTTCCTCCTACCCAGGAGGTGAGGACGAAAATGAATTAAAGAAACAAGATAATTTCAACAGAAAATCTTGAAATTTATGCTAAGAAATAGCCAGGTGAGACTGCATCACACCTAAGGGCTTTTCCTCGCGCCCCTTTGCTTGTTCAGTGGAAGCTTGTTCACTACAATGAAGAATATAACATATTGGCGAGCATACGTTACAACAAGTCAACAAGAGAAATAACACGTTCTCATGTTTCCACGAATGCAAGTCGCGATATGTAATTGTTCTATAAAGGTGTGGAAGCTGCCATTCAGTGGGGATAATTAGGTCACTACTTGTATTCTTTTAATGGCATATTCCGTGGGTCTTCCAAAGACGGGGTCAAATTTGCATGTTTTCTATATATCTTGGACTATTTTATGCAAACAATTCCTTGTTTAAACCTACCAGGCCTGGGAGAGGGACATTCGCCACCCCCACCCAGCCCCCCCCCCCCAAACTTTCAGCGCAATCTCCGGAACAACAAAAAATTGAGAGCTTACACTCACACTTTGTAGTTTATCATATTGGGGTCATTTTGAGCCTATTTGCATAACCTCCAGAGCAGAGGATCACGGGTAAAATCACGGGTAATTTATCATGCATGTTTTTTGGAAAATTCCATGACTAAAATTTTCGCAAAATTTGATCCAAAAATCGACCAAGAAAGGTATTTTTTGAAAATGACGTCACTGTGACGTCATCAAAGCGGACATCTTGAATTTTTGTTTACATTTTATTGTACAGGTTGACGGAAAGATATAGCGTGGTAAGTTTCAGTCCCTTTGCCTCAAGGGATAAGAAGAATAGTTAGGAAAGGGGGAAGGGCAAATTCGCCCCCCCCAACCCAGGCCTGGACAGGTCCTAAACATCCCAGATCAAATAAGGTTAACACAGAATTCCTTCAGATTTCTCGCATTCTTAATAACGGCGGAAACCTTTAAACCGCGAAGTAAAGCTAGCAAACGCAGTGTGAAGGTTTAAAGGTTTACTCAATCATTTATTCGTTCATCTATTCACCAAGATAAATTAATTGTACAATTTATAGTTGTAAAAGGCAGTTGGCGGGAATAAAACCCCAGATGGCTTGTTCTATTCCTGTAGTAAACAATTAGATTATATATACGAATATAAGTTACAGAAGCTGGTGAATATTGATATGAATGTAAGCGGTGAGAACATTATATAAATAAAAACAAACACGTATCCTCAGACAATCAGCAAACTCGACGGTTTAAAGATTTACTCTGCGGTTTAAACGGTGTAAACGTTCCAAGAGTTCTGTTTGGTTTTCGCTGAAAACCCCCCCGATAAAGTCATTTATGACGACGTTACTAGAAATGACAAAAATGTAAAGAAAACATGTGATAAACTGAAATCTGTTTGTAGAAAATAGGCGAAAATCAAGAACACCCCCAATAAATGCAGAAAATGTAATAAAAAAAAATAAAAAATCAAAGATAAAACTCATGATAAATATATTCACTTTCAATGATCAAAACAGCGGAATTTTGCTGGCATACTGCTACCTGATAATTCCTTTGAGCAGCTCGACGTATGGAACGTTTCTCTTGCTGAATTTTCCCGGCTTCGTACTTGTCCATATTGTTGGCCAAATATCGCAGACTATCGGCAGGAGCTAAGGATGACATAGGTCTGATTGTGGACAGGTATATGTGGATGCCAGCTTTTATACACACCTCTTCAGGTATACAGAAAAAAAAGAATTCTTTCAGAATTTAAGGAATATTCCCCGAATGTTACACCAGCGGAATATTCCTCAACATAACTAAGGAATATTCCTTACCATGTTAAGGAATTTCCTTAAAAACTGATAAAAACTTTCCATTCACCTGGGTGAAAAGGTTTTCACCTGGGTGGAAACGTTTCACCAGGGTGAGAAGATTTTCACCTGGGTGGAAACAGGATTTCATCTGGGTTAAAACAGGTTTCCACCAGGGTGATAACGTTTGCGCCCAGGTGAAAACCTTTTCACCCCGGTGAAACCCTTTTTACCCCGGTGAAACCTTTTCACCCCGTTGAAAACGTTTGCACTAAGGAGGAGTAAAAGCCCCCCCCCCCGGCCTACCCAAACTGAAAAAAAATATATACAAAACTAAAATTAATAGCATGTCGTATATGGGCCACTGTAAGGATGTATATTGAATTAAATACATAAAATTATTTTTTTTCTAAAAAATATATGCGACGGTATAACTTTTCAAGACGTACTAAAGCTGTACATGAGAAATGCAGAAAATCAAACATTTTCAACGGATCCCGACTAGGATCGAACCCACAATCTTACCTTCTGCTGTACTGTCCACCGTCTCTGTGCCTTATCCCACTGCACCACCGATTTGCTGGCCGAACCTGTGTTCAGAATTTCTAGTCTTTACTATTCCTTTAGTTTCATATATAGGTCAACCGGACTCTGTGGAATGCCGGACTCTGAGGACCTCCATAGCTGTGGAAGCGCCCATAGTCCGCCAGATGCCATGGTCCGGGCCCTGTATATATATGACAAGGGACATTCCTGTCTAGATTTCAGTGACCCGGACACCAACGATACCAGGACCCTGGTTTCTACTGATAGGGGGACAACTGTTTCCGAGGGAGGACTTTCGTATCTGGATCTGGGTGGTACCCGGACAATATATATTTTCTCAAATGAGAAAACACCTTTTTTTTGTCTTATTGAAGTGAAACGATCTTGTTTATTCTCAAGTGATGACATAATCGTGGTAGTTCAACGAAACCTTCGATTTTCCTAGCTGATGAAGATGTGAAATGAATCTCTTTAAATAAAGATACTGAGAAATTGAAATATCAGATGAAACTTTATAACGGATCAATCAACCGATAAAAAGGATTTAAACGACTCGTCTTAGTCGTATTAGAGTCACCGAGCTAGCTATTAACGTGATTCATTATCGGGATATCTCTAACAGAATCAGAGAATTGAGTTTCAGATAAATTGCATCACTAGAACGTGTTTCTCCTCCATCAGCATTAATGTGGATTTATATTCTCTGTCTCTCCACGTGAGACTTAAGTGGCAAAACCTTCTGGTTCAACTACATGTAATTCTCACTGTACAGATGCGCAACCGACTGTAATTGGCTGCGTATTTGATCAACGGCAAACCGCATATGCTATTCCAGCGGGACTGATTAAAACGATAATTAATCTTGGCTAGACTGATGTCTGTTGACGGGCAATAAAGGTTTGATTGCGGCAGTTTCTAACACGCACATATAGCTCAATGGCACAGTGCAATATTGAAAAAAAATATCTGAAGTCAAGGTCTAGCCATGATAGGACAACCTTCAGGAAAGGTATACTAAATCGGCGTATGGAGAACACCCATGAATGCGGGGAAGTCGATATTCAAATATGACAGTCTGACTTGGCCGTTATCTCAAGAAACGAGGGACACCGGTACTATCCACTGCGAAGAAGGAGAAGTTGAGTTTTCGGCACGAGACACAGTTACAAATTCCAGATTAACATGCTGGAAAAGTGTCGCGTACTACGTACACATATGTTAGACCAGTGAAATTTGCTAGGTCCATTTAAGCGTGTTGCAATTCCAATCAATTTAACTCTACCAGGTCTGCGGGATGCGCATTATTTGCATAACCTCATGAGCAGAGGATCATAGGTAAATTCAAAATGGCGGCCATATGCGGTACCTGAAAAGTGATATTTTTGTCATTTTTCTGCACACTTTCTGCTCACCTGCGAGGAAAACTGAGCAAAATCTAATCTTTTTCATATCAGACTTTATTATTTACTAATTTGGCGTGCAGTATTTGCGGAGAAATCACTTAAATGTATTTTTTTTAAATCTGACCAAAAAGTCGACCAAAAATGCTTTTTGAAAATAACGTCAAAATGACATCATCAAAGCGGCCATCTTTGATTTTTTTTAATTTTCTGGTAGATCCTGATCCAAGGGAATAGTGTGGTAAGTTTCTGCCTCCTAGTTAAAAGCGTAAGAAAGATATTGGGGGTGGGGCGAAATGGCCCCTCCCAAGACCAGGACAGGCCCCAAAAGGCACAGGCCAAATAGGGTTGAAAACAGATTTGCAGAAACCGCTTCAGTCAGACTATACCTCCACGCGCCTTGACTCTGAGGTTTCGAAAAAGCCTATTGTATATTAAAAACAGATCATCGATCCCTAATATGCCAAACATATGCCAAATTTTGATTAACTTTGGACATGGGGCTGTATGAACATCGTGTTATACAGTGGAGTTCACAACCGAAGCATGATTTCGTAAAAAAAGATTTCTGGTGAATGTTAGTCATTTGACTGCAGGAATGTCATGCTGTTTGCCCGTATAATTTGTTGTCTACTTTTCTCTAGACGAAACGAGCTGGTGTCAGTGTACATTTTTAAGGGTGACCTAAATGTACGTTTAGAGTGCTGCTCAGTGAATTACAAAAGCGTTGCTTCCACTATGCACTCGGATATTTGGTAGGGAGGGCAGCTGGACACAAAACACTGATTCAGAGGGGCGTTCAGTACTGGAAAAGAGAATACAAGTGTCTATAGTGTCTTCCAATTTTTAGCCTCGTCCATTGAAGAATTCCTGCGTCCAAATTAATCTAAAGCCTAACCCGTACAACAACATTAGCACCAAATAAAAAAATCACAATATTCAAAGACATAGGCTAGTTTGCTGTTAGAGAGAAGTGGCCAATTGCACCAGAATGCATGAATCCTTTTCCATACACTGGGCACTAAATCATAGTCCATCATATCGTATTTGCATTTTGTTTGAATTGATACAGGCAGTCAGTACTGCGAATATATCCCACAGACATATCAGTCTTGGTGTAAAGGTGCTTTTCTTCCCAATATATTTTAGTGTAACTTATCTACTGTTCCATAAACCCCTGACTTGATGGAGGAGATGTTTGCCGGATATTAATCACATCTAATGAGATAGATGAAAAAGCTATAATTCATTATTGTAATCCATTAGCAGTTGTATGGACTGAAGACATATTCAATCCACAAATAATATGTTTCTTGATAAAGTGTTTCAGCTAGTGTCTGATAGTCAGAGGATGATGTATGTGTGGGTAATGTGCCGTCATTGTAGGATGGGTAGAAGAAGCAATATACAATCGTATCCCGTGTATGGATAACTGTCTTAGGTTAGACTATATTAACGTTCCAAAATTTCTGAACGTCAAATGTTCTAATTAGCCAGGCGCGTGTCGTCTATTTCATCTGAAACCTGTCTCACAGTGATGAGATGTATGAAAGAAACATGTGCCTTTTTAACCCTACCTGGCCTAGGGGCCATTATGGCCCCCCTACCAAACTTTCTGCGCTATCTCCGGAACGACGAAAAATGGAGTGCTGAAACTCCGGGACTGTATAGTTTATCATATTGGGGTCATTTTGAGACCATTTGCATAACCCCCTGAGCAGAGGTTCATGGGTAAATCCACGATGAAAAGTGGGCAAAAACTATTTTATTTCACATCACATTAATATTTACTAATTTATCATGCAGATTTTTGCGGAGAAATTGCATAAATAAAAAATTCGGAAAATCCCACCGAAAAATCGACCCCAAAATGCCGTTTTTTGAAAATGATGTCACTGTGACGTCATTAAATCGGCCATCTTGGATTTTTTTACATTTTCTGGTAGAGCTTGACCCAAGGGTATAGTGTGGCAAGTTTCACCTCCCTAGCTCAAGGGATTAGAAAAATAATTAGGGGGGCCATTTTGGCACCCCCAGCCCTGGACAGGCCCCAAAAAGCCCAGGGCAGATAGGGTTAAAAAACAAAGAGAGTTTTATTCCCTCACTTGGGCAGTGTGTACTATCTGGCGAGCACATAGTTCATCATTTTCCAATAGATGACTAGCTAGTACATTATCCTCTGAAACATTTGAGCCGAATATCGCTCAGATCGATGCTAGGGAGTGTGTTGTCATATCATTCAATATGTCCACACGAACAGCTACAATACAAAAGTGGATGGGATGCAAACCATCAGGAGGTTCATTTTTTTTATTTTTTTTATGTTTTTAGAAATATACAGTCACTACATTTGTCTGTGGGGTCATATGACTTCTTGTCAGTACATCGGCATCGTTTTCCACTATCCTTTGATGTTGCCTTTAATTAACCAATATAATACGATCTTCACAACGGAAAGGTTTCCTTTGGAGCTAAAGGCGAAATCTTAGCACGGTGATAAGCGAAACTATTTGTTTGTTATGAAACTACAAGGCAGAGATCTTGCTCCTATGCCATCACTTCGTGCATTTTTGTGTCAGCCACTTATCGGGAATCCTGATATTCTCAGTTATTTTTTGTCAGATTTGCCGAGCTTATTTGACATGTAAAACGCCAGAGGCATTGGCAGCTTACCGAATCAGCAGCCGAATCACCACTTTTTTGAAGATATCTCTGTCTGATCTTTCCAATCACGGCACCGAATAAACGTGGCAATGCTTCCGTCGATTTTGACTACGCTATTCACTTCTCTGGCATATTTTTTTCTTCAGTCCTGGGAAACAAACGAGGATATAACCACCATACTATTGAACTAACCTTCATTTTAGCGTTAACATAATGGGTTAGACACCAGTATTAATTGTGCATAGAAGATATAATACCGCAGAAAAAGGGCGTCCGCTGATTGGCTGTTATTCGTCCCAGGACGGAATGGTTGGTATCACATATATTTGTTATTTTTTTCTGGATTATTTGACAAAGCAAAATGTACAAAAATCTAGAACGGTGTTTGCATACACCAACATTGTGACAGCTTTTTGTCGGGTACCCCCATGGGGTTTTGGGGCATTTTCAGTTTCTGTGGGGTGACTGTTTGTCATGAGGGCTGGTTAAAAAACCAGCCGCTCATCAGATGGTCAAATTCCCGATAAATCTGACAGAAGAAAACCATCTTTCCAACAAGATAGAAATTTAGATCTCTTCAAGATCATGTAACTATGACGTCCTGGCTAACCGCCTGGGAATGGTTTAGATTTTATAATATAACTGGACTACGTTTTTGGCTTCTTAGCTTCAAGGATAACACAGTCATTCGCGGGACGGATTAACATCTCGTCCTCGGGATGCGGTAAATTTAAATTGCCCAAATACATATATATATATGCTATATGTTACAACTGGCCAGGTTAGGTTTGTTCCAGGTTTGACATAATTATGAAACATGGAGTACAAAAGAGTGTGACATAGAAAAAAAGAAGAGTGCCAGGGTGGGAACCTTCATATTTTGCTGCTGTGCATAACCACGTACCATCTGGACCAAAACATCGCATGTGTACACAAATGTACCGTTAGGCTCACATTTCGGGTTTGGCTACTGGAATAATTTGTATGAACATGCATACACAATGTTTATTATCATTCTAGTAACTTAGTTTGTTCACTGTGAGTGAGAACGTAAAGCCCATCTTGATACATGCATTTTTGTATTTCGACCTTTCACGTTAAAAAACTGCTTTAGTAAGTGGATCCAGCAGAGTTTACCTGTGATCGAATCGATGCCTGTATGACTTTGATGCTCATAGCATCAGGAAGGTAGCATTAATCTCAACTGTTTGCGAGGATTAGCCAGTGTGGATTCACTATATATGACATATGGTAAGCGTAAATAAGATTTGTCATGAAATATATTGCTTGACAGAATCCGAACATGCCCGACAGGGAATATCATCTAAAATGCAAAATTGTAAACTGCAGGGAATCCACAAACTTTGTATCTGTTATCTCAAGTTCCATTTTATGTTCCGCCAAGGCTTTTACGCAGACCACCTATTTTTAATGCTGCATATACAATAATTAATATTAGAAAATTTTCGTTTCTACCACGTGTCATACGCCTTTACAACAGTTTTACTGTCGATACATCTATTGACATTTTTAAATCAGCCGCTGTTTTTAATACACTCATATCTCGACACTTTTATAACCCAGAATGAAAACAGTTTTAATGATTTAGAATGTTTTTATTGTCATAATATTTTGCAATGGTGTTATACATTTGTATAAAGCATAATTATCCTTTTAAGTAACTTATTATATGAATCTTAAACACTTGTTAAATCAGCATATATATATATATATTTAAATACGTTCTTTTTACTAGTTGCACTGTATATATTGTTTTATGGAGCCTATTATTGGACCTCTGTCTGTTGGTTCTTTATGAGAATAAAATAAATAAACAAATAAAACTCAAATATATCACACGAAATACACATATAGTAGTATATTGGTTCAAACAGGAAACAAATTCGAATGGCATGTTACGGTTAGCTAACCATTATCCTATTTGATAGCGGGCGGGATATGCTATTTATTTCAGAAAATTGCAATTCTTATCATATCTGATGAATACATTAATCTATCTAATATTTCACAACCTTCTTTCCAGCGCAGATCAAATATCTGATATCATATTGATCGGCCAACCGGACAAGATGAAATATCAGATATTCTAGTATACAGGCAAGATAACTCGGAATGGGAAGATAGCGTTTTGATAGCCAGGCGTAGGTTATGCTCGGTCAATTTCTTACCGTGTTGTATAAGTGGGTGATTGTGTTTCAGCCGCGACATAAACTATTGACAAATATTCATGTCTGCAAAACATATTCGATACAAGTCTTCAGAACTTATACCTCTAACGAATGACAGACTAGGAGTAGTTACAAACAGTGAAGACATGAAGATAGTATTACCTTGATATCTCACCCTCATCATAAAAAATCGTTGATACACTTATGTCGAATCGGCTTGATGCCAACTTGTTCTCTTATCCAACGAGGGATATCAACTGACATCAATTATTAAAAGAGAACCAGTTCGACTCATTTCAGACCATCAACTGAACGTTGTAAAGACCCGAAATCGTTGTATCATCAATAGTTCCTATATAACGAAGTCGTGAAGAATATCACTTCCTTGCTGGCATCATTGAAAACATTTGACCTCTCACCTCTTGCGAGGAACAAGATTGCATTTGAGTATTTTTTTTTATTCACTGCCAACATCGAATTATGTAATAAAGAGTTGAACGGGTCGTTTGGTTATCGACGCCGTGGTCCTATATAGATAGCAACTGCAATACCGAAGTCAGATCTCACGGCCGTTTTGGTTGTACTTTAATATATGACACATATTTACATAATATCTGCGTGTAATGTTAGTTAAACGCATTTGATGATATTTAAGTATGGTGTGGTCTGTAACGGAAACTGCCCAAGACTGATACATTGGTCCAGAGTGTTTCCATACAGACGCTTAAGCTGGTATCCAGAACTTAAAACCTCTGCTGTGTATCGCCATATCTAACACATTCAACATGGTTTTAACATCGACTGACAACGCTATCTGTGACACATACTCAAAACTGAGTCAAACGGAATTTACTGTTTCATTTCATACGATCTCTATCAACATAGACCTCAGTGTCTCATCACACTGACCAGATATCGTACGAGAGGAACGTTGCAATCGACAGCGGATAGATGTCCATGGCTAGCTCTGTCTCAAGGCCGCTATTATTACATCAGTCGCCGACCCAGCCGACCCAGTGCCAGAGGACAATTTCCTGTTGGGTGATTCAGACACGTCTGATTATCACTTCTGTCTAGTCTCTGTGCTGACAACTGTAACACAATTGCCCTTCAAATTTGAAACAGGACGGTGAATTTGAATTAACTTTTATCCGGGCCAGGGAAGAGTTACGGGGATACGCTCACGTCGAATAGGCTTTACGCCGATTTCTTTTCATATCCAACGAGGGATATCAACTGGCATAAAGTAATAAAAGGACAAAGAGAACCAGTTCGACTTATTTCAAGCCATCCACTGAACGGTATATTGACCGTTTTCGTTATATCATCAATAGTTCCTATATAACTAAGTCGTTAAGAATATCAGTGCCCTGCTGTTATCATTGGCAGCGATACCAGTGTCGTTTTCGTGGTACTTATATGACGCATGTTTACATATTGTTGGCTTGTGTTGATAATTAAACGCATTTTAGTCATATTTAATCATGGTGTGTTCTGTAATGGAAACTGCCCAAGACTGAGACCTAAGTCTGGAAGGTCTCCAAGCAGACGCTTGTGGAACGTAAAACCTCTGTTGTGTATCCTCATATCTAACACATTCACTATGATTTTAACATCGACTGACAACGCTATCTGTGATATATGCTCAAATAGAGTCTAACAATCTGTTTCAGCACTAGTATATCGCACTGACAAAACAATGATGATTTCGAAGCAATCAGCAACGGATAGATGTTCATGGCTGGCTCTGTCTCAAGACCGCTATAATTATATCAGTCCCGATTCAATTGCTCTTCGAATTTGAAACACGGCGTCGAATTTAAATTAACATTTAGCCGAGCCAGGGAAAAGTTACGGGCATAAAAAAAAATCCGTTCTCAGAAACAGAATCGGCCACAGGTGTCTGAATAAATGCCCCGCACGGTATGATTCATTAAAAACCCTGGAGGATGCCCACGTAATACCTCACTATACAAACTAACTGTGAATGTCAAAGCTCGGATTTATCTTACGTTCAGAAACATACAACGATATATATATGGTAGCCGAGAGGATCCATCGCGCTTCGGCCTTTAAACATTTTGGGCGAAGTGCGAAGTCGCGAAGCGATAACGGGAAGACGCGAAGTGATATTACGAATTCGCGATATTGCGAAATATCGCGCTATAATTCCGCGCGATGATAATATTATATTACTTTTTATAGGTCCGAGGTCTGCAGCAGACAATCATTTCGTAAAATGAATGCTGGTGAATATTAGGCATTTGACCGCAGGAATGTCATGCTGTTTTGCTCGTATCATCTGTTATCTACTTTTCTCTAGACGAAACGAGCTAGTGCCAGTCTACATTTTTAAGGGTAACTCAAACGTGCGTATAGAGTGCTGCTGAGTGAATTACAAATGCGTTGCGTCGACTATGCACTCGGATATTGTGTAGGGACGACAGCTGGACATGGAACACTGATTCAGAGGGGCGTTCAGTATTAGCCATATATTTGAACATCGTACTTATACCAAGAAACGTAAGCTTTCAGCGGTAATGGGAAAGATAATACAAGTGTCTAGTGTGCCATTCAATGTTTGACCTCGTCCATTGAAGAATTTCTGCATCCATATTAATCTAAAGCTTAACTCGTACAACACGATTAGCACCAAATAAAAAAAATCACAGTATGCAAAGACATAGGCTAGTTTCCTGTTGAAGACAACCGGTCAATTACACGAGAATTCATGAATCCTTTTTCACACACTGCGCACAAGATCATCGTCCATCATATCGTACTTGAATTGTGTTTGAATTAATAGAGGCAGTCAGTACTGCGAGTTTATCCCATTAACATATCAGTCTTGGTGTAAAGATGCTTTTCTCCTCAATATATCTTAGTGTAACTTATCAACTGTTCCATAAATCTCTGACTTGGTGGAGGAGATGTTTTGCCGGATATTAATCACAGCTAATGGGATAGATGAAAAAGCTGTAATTCATTATTGTAATCCATTAGCAGTTGTATGGACTGAAGACATATTCAATCCACACATAATAGCGTTTCTTGATAAAGTGTTTCAGCTAGTGTCAGATAGTCAGAGGATGATGTATGTGTGGGTAATGTGCCGTCATTGTAGGATGGGTAGAAGAAGCAATATGCAATCATATCCCGTGTATGGATAACTGTCTTAGGTTAGACTATATTAACGTTCCAAAATTCTTGAACGTCAAATGTTCTAATTAGCCAGGCGCGTGTCGTCTATTTCATCTGAAACCTGCCTCACAGTGATGAGATGTATGAAAGAAACATGTACCCGTTTAATAGTCCGGCAGATATGTGAAATGATTGTGCACTTTTTGATAAAAGCATGAAATTTGGCAGGATGGTAGATAAACGCATATGATTCATTTTTGGAGGGGGAGTCCGGCTTGTAAATCCATATTTTGGCCTACATCTTGGAGTTCAATATGGCCGCCATCAAATACCACAAAGTCGCATTTCTGCACTTCTGAGACACATCGGAGGCCAATTTAAACGGTAATACCCACATTTGCGTACTCAAGGAAGCAGATCAACACAGTTTTGTTGCATCAGAACTGAAGAAATTCGAAATGGCGGCCGTTTTTTTCCAAATTGCCTGCCGAGAATCGCTTATTTTCATTGTTATGTGACTTACGTGAACAGATGCACAAACTTCTACATCTGAGTGGCCTAAAATGTTTTTCATGTCTTTGGACACTACATGGTTACTTGTGGACAAGTGACACGTGTGGTTAAGTTTCCACATGAACAGCTGCAATAAAAGCGCGGTTGAGATACTACGGCTACACCCTAGAATCCTCCGCATTCTAAAATCTGAAAGTGAGGTGCCAAGAGATGTTATTCTGTAGACTGATATGGTTGCTTTTCAGTCGCCAAACGTCAACTTTACCCACCAATTACATATCTCTCGAACTCATTCACATAGCTGATATCCGGAATAGGTCACATCTTGGGTATTTACCTAATACTCTACATTTGATTGACCTGACGTGTGGCATCGTGTATTTCCATCGGTGATGTCTGCAATATATGGAGTTAGTGACGCTGGAGACTAATCTCCGTGACAGATTGCTGAGCATAATTCGAATAAATTAAGCTTGTTGCATGTATAGTTTCCCCAATATATATCTTCTATTCGAAATAGAATATGATAATTTCTGAGGAGTCAAAATGGCTCCCATTCAATTTTCGTGTTAGTTTTCCACCCCCACTCACTTGGAGAAGCCCCTCTTGAACAACGGAGAAAAAGTTAACCTCATCTGTGCGGCGGATATGTCAGCATGACTCCCTTCTTTGTGAGAATTACAACACATATAAGGGAAGTGGGAAGAGGTGCTGACATACCGACAGAGCCACATGACTTCACAGTATAGTCTTCTGGTTAACCTATTCTAAAGTACATCCCAAGAATCAAACGATTCATGATATATGTTGTATCTCTGGTACACTTTTATTGTACCTGTTCATTTGGCAACTTGGATGACATGACCAAACGGCCCCTAGCACCGGCATATGGAAATGCTCTGACAACTGGTATATTGGTAATTAGTGAGCTGTTTCACTGTGATAACTCGTACACTGGAGATTGGTGAGCTGTATAGTCGTCAGATGAAAATGACGGCTAACTCAAGACTCATACTTTACTGGATGATTTTTCTACAAACACCCAGTCTCATTCCATCCATCGCGAAGAAACAGCAAGCTTGTTGACAAGTTGTTGATAAACCTAGCGTCTAGTCAGTCACTCAATATGCATCCCTCGTCAATAATAGAATTTCTGCGCCCAAAATTCATATAACAGCACCAAATAGCACCAAAATCAAAACAATCATACAATTTAAGCGCGAAGAGAAAATGCATTCTTCAGCGAGGTCAGTTGGGGCTTGGACTCCGACACTTCGCAGCGGCTTGGCCTTCTCGAGTCCGCTTGTTTCATACATAAAATTTCTCTAGATATTTTTCTTTGGGAACATTAGAAATTGATTATGGCACAGGTTCCGATTTTATTAACTATTTTGGCAACATAAGCGTTTTTGGTCTTCTTGCTTTCCGGCAAATCCTTAATCTCTTCGGGAAAAGGTTTCCGATATTTTTCGAAGAATTCAAAAGGCAAATCATTTAAATACGGACCACTACTTGAATTCCTCTTTTCATCTTCTCCGTATGCTTATGGTTGATCATGGATGTACATGTGCATGTATACTAGCCAATTATCGTTGTGATGCAGGAATCTATAGCTGTTCAGGAGCTGTCTGGTTCAACACAAGTTTCCAAACAGGAGCAGGTTGTAAGGACAAAGCTTTGGAAATTAGAGATGTGGTTTTGATAGATGTGTGTGCTCAAGAATGAGCAAGCGACAAATCTGTTTGGGGAAGTTGCAAGTATTCTTCTCGGTTTGGAATTTCTGCAGTAGTGATTTTTTTGACGAATCTACTGGTATTGATGTCCAGCTTCAACACATATATTTCCACCAACAAGGATGAAATAAAAAATACGAGACACATTGTAAGTGTCCTGTATCACTTTTGCTCAGATCAAACAAAGCAGTACGAATTTTGTGGACTTTGTCAAAACGTGAAATAAAAAATACGAGACACATTGTAAGTGTCCTGTATCACTTTTGCTCAGATCAAACAAAGCAGTACGAATTTTGTGGACTTTGTCAAAACGTATATAATGAATCTCTGCACATTCAGTGAGAGGCCACATTTTACAATTCATTAGTCCACTAAAGATGTGAAGAGGCAGAGGCACTAAGATTACTGAAAACAATGAGCCTTATCCAACCTATCATCAGCGAAGTCATTTGTTTTCGCAAACATCTGGGTGGAGTGGCATGGCCGGTCCTAAAATTATGTGAGCATCCAGCGCAAAAGGGCAGCAGGGCTTCTTGTAAGGGCAACATGACTTCCTGTAAGGGCAGCAGGACTTCCTCTAAGGCCAACGGCACCACCATCATTTTTTTCATTTGTGTTCTATCGCCATTACTGGAAACTAGCATTGTGATTCGAGGATGACAAAATGCTCATTGACAAGCTAGTCAAATATGTAGTCATGCCTGTATTTGGTATATTGGAGTGCACTATTCATGGATTCAGTTTGTCGTTGAAATATCATGCCCGAATCAGCAATACAAATGATGCAAAAACCAAAACTAGTAGTTCAACCTGCAGTTTTGTATGCCAGTACTGGAGCGTTGGATTTCAATCACACTTTTGGCGACTTGGCTGGTAGGATAGGCAACCCGGGAACCAGCCGCATCACCATTCAATGCTTCAAACTGACACTCCGTCCACAACATTATAAATAACCATCTCTATCATACAACTAAGTTCGATCATTAGAGAAATTGTGGTCAACAAATATAACATGGATTAATATGAGCTTATTCCATTTCCGGAGTAACTGATAAATATGAATCTGGTAATGGAGCTCCTTCAACGATGGAGCAAATGGTAGCACAGTCAACTGACATGCGTGGCAAATCCAGAAAATCCAAAAATTCGCGACAAAACTCTCTGACTAGTGGCATATCCTATTGAGAAAATTCTGGACATGCTTGCATACTACTATAGGTTTGCAAGATATCACGGAAAAGCTTAACCATGATACATGGCGGGATCTCAAAAACTCCATCATAGTAATCTGATCTTGAAAGGCAAGGTTAAGGAAACAGCTTAACCCAGACATATTGTCGTAAGTTTCAGCCGTTTAGCTCCAAGTGTAGGGAGAATATTTCGAGGACATCGCCTACCAAAACCAGACACGGCACTGATATTGATTATGCCACATCCACTGGCTATATCTTGGAGGAGACTGAAGGGATTATCAGAGTTTATCAGAGATTATCAGAGTTTTTTTGTCAGTATTTTAGTATCCAAGTGTACGATAATGGTGGTCGTCTCCGATTGGGCATTGTTCCACACAGAAGTCCCTTAACCAGTTTCCTGGGCCAAAGCAATGTGTAAACCAGCCTTGTATCAGATATCCATTTTAGGCTTCAATGTTCGCTGATGACGAAAAGTTTGATATCAAAGATGGTTTACTAACAGGGATTTTTAACCATAAAAATCTCGCCAAGGAACGTATCAGGTCCATGTACATGTATGACCTAATCATACTCAACTGACTTAACTAAGTCCACTGTGCCGCGAGTTGTGGAAGGTTGAGCCAGGGTCGACCTCGTTGAAGAATGCTATTGTTTACGAGGTTATACTGTGTTACTGTTTGATCATACAAGTAGCAATGGGACTATTGATGATTGTAGAGGTCTGGAAGAGCTCCCAATCGAAGGGAGTGCGTATACAGACCTAGCCGTTCAGGCCCGTCCCATTTGGACTTGGTTTGTTCTCCGTTCTTCAGGAGAAGCTTCTCTAAGTAAGTTTGAATAGGGAACTTATACCAAAGATGAATGACAGCCAGTTTGGTGTTCATTTTCAGAAGCCAGCGCATTCTATCAGTAGTAGCTGATGTTGCTGCATGATAAACTGTAGATGCAGCAAGGTTAACCCACATTGTGCTGGAATTTCTCTCTAAAATATGACTAATTTTATATATTGCAGGTATCAACTACATGAATGAGTGTCTACTGATGCCAAAAAATCATTTTATGTCACTCAAAAGTAGATTTTTGTCTATCGATTCACCTACGTCACATAACCGTCGAAATAAGTGATTCTCAGCAGCCATTTTGGAAAAAAATGGCCGCCATCTTAAAATCCATCCGTTCTGGTGCAGCAAAAGTGTGGTGATCAACTTTCTTGGGTACGCAAATGTGGGGATAGCCGTTTAAATTAACCTTCTATGTGTCTTAGAAGTGCCGATTTGCGAATTTGATGGTTTCTAATGGCGGCCATTTTGAAATTCAAGATGGCGGCCAACTACGGATTTTCAAGCCGGACTCCCCCTCTAAAAATGAATAATATGTGTTTCTCTGTCACTATGCAAAGTTTCATGCTTTTATCACAAAGTGCACAATCGACCCTTTTTTTGTTACATATCTGCCGGACTATAAAGAACAAATATAGTTTTGTTCTTTCACTTGGGCCGCGTGTACTATCCGGCGAGTACATATTTCATCATTTTCCAACAGATGACTTGATAGGGCTATTACATTTTCCCCCGAATTTTTTTGTACCGAATACAGCTCTGGCCGGTCCTAGGGGGTGTGTTGTCATATCATTCGATATTGTCACAAGAACAGCTACAATACAAAGGTGGCTGGGATACAAATCATCAAGATGTTCAGTTTTTTAATGTTTTTTTGAATATAGTCACTATATTTGTCTGTGGGGTCATATGACCTCTTGTCAGTACACTGACCTCGTTTTCCACTATCCTTCGATGTTGCTTTTAATGAACCAAGATAATACGATCTTCACAACGAAAAGGTTTCATTTGGAGCTAAAGGCCAAATCTTAGCAAGGTGATAAGCGGAATTATTTGTTTGTTATGAAACTACACGGCAGAGATATTGCTTCTTTGCCATCACTTTGGGCATTTTTGTGTAAGCCACTTATCGGGAATTCTGATCTTCTCATTTGTTTTGGTCAGATTTGCCAAGCTTGTTTGACATGTGAAATGCCAGAGGCATTGGCAGCTTAACGTTTCAGCACCCGAATCATCACTTTTTGGAAGATATCTCTGTCTGATCTTTCCAATCACGGCACCGATTAAACGCGGCAATGCTTTCGTCAATTTTGACTACGCTATTCACTTCTCTGGCATAGTTTTTTCTTCAGTCCAGGGAAAGAAACTAGGATATAACCACCATACTATGGAACTAACCTTCATTTTAGCGTTAACATAATGGGTTAGACACCACTATTAATTGTGCATAAAAGATGAAATACCGCAGAAAAAGGGCGTCCGCTGATTGGCTGTTATTCGTCCCAGGACAGAATGGTTGGGATCACATATATATTTTTTTTTTCTGGATTATTTGCCAAAGAAAAATATACAAAAATCTAGAACGGTGTTTGCATACAGCAACATTGTGACAGCTTTTTATCGGGTACCCCCATGGCGTTTTAGGCCATTTTCAGTTTCTGTCGGGTGATTGTTTGTGATGAGGGCTGGTTCAAAAACCAGCCGCTCATCAGATGTTCAAATTCCCGACAAATGTGACGGAAGAAAACCATCTTTCCAACAAGATAGTAATTTAGATCTCTTCAAGATCATGTAACTATGACGTCCTGGCTAACCGTCTGGGAATGGTTTAGATTTTATAATATAACTGGACTCATAGATATAATGGAATAAGTTTTTGGCTTCTTAGCTTCAATGATAACACAGGTTTTCGCGGGACGGATTAACCTTCTCCTCGGGATGCGATAAATTTAAATTGTCCAAGTATATATATGCTATATGTTACAATTGGCCAGGTTAGGTTGGAACGGAGTTCCAAGTTTGACCTAATATTGAAATATGAAGTACAAAAGAGTGTGGCCTAGAAAAAAAGAAGAAGAGGGGTGTCACCGTGGGACCCTTTATATTTTGGCTGCTGTACACACCCACCTACCATTTGGACCAAAACATCGCAAATGTACCGTTAGGCTCACATTTCGGGTTTGGCTACTGGAATAATTCGTATGAACATGCATGTACCATGTTTATTATCATTCTAGTAACTTAGGTTGTTGACTGTGAGTGAGAACGTAAAGCCCATCTTGGTACATGCAGTTCTCTATTTCTACCTTTCGCGTCAACAAACTGCTTTAGTCAGTGGATGCCTGTATAACTTTGATGCTCATAGCATCAAGAAGGTAACATCAATCTGAACTGTTTGCGAGAATTAGCCAGTGTGGATCGAATTACACCCACGCCTTAATCGTTCTGCCAAGGTAGGGTTGACTTCTCGAGTCCTGCGGGGAATCTGCATGTCTTGTTAAGTCCATTGGCAGGATGATGGCATTTCCTTCAACTTCAGAAAGGGTATGAAGTAGATGCACTGTATACCCTCTGGTGATGGCTTAGCAGAACGAAATATAAAAATTATATCTGCAGTATCATATATCAAGGAAAATAAGAAATTCGAAACTACTATTCAGGCAAAATACATATAATATATTCAGCTCGGCACGGACAGGACATGATACGTATTTGTCTATAGCTATTTTGAAAACGGGCTAAAATTATGGCTACTTGACGACCGAGATAGACAATGGTCCCAGATTTGAATACGCACTACAAATAGTAGCTTGTATAATTCATATAACTCATTCAACGTTTCCACTGTATGGATTTTTTAATTCCATAAGTGCCTCGAAACTAAAATTGTTTATCCAATTAATAACTGGGTGAATGTATTTTACCCTGTAGACTCGTTAAGTGGCGTACCCTGGGCCGCTATCGCTTTGCTTCTTAAGACTCACTGGGTAAGACCATTCGCATCAATATCATTTCTGTTTTGGGGTTTCAGCTGAGGTTCATTAGAAGGCATGATTTTTCAGCATATGCCGCTTGATACGTGATCGAGGCTACGGTTGCTTGTATCAGCTGGATAGCCAATGGAAACCGCCAATATCAGTTCTTATAAAAATAACAGGTTGCTATCAAATTATGACCACAGTTATAGTTTTGGATCGACCAATATGTCATTTTGTGACGTACAATTCACAAAACTGGTCTGTATTCATTGCAGATTGTATTCACTATACAGAGTACAGACATATGGTAAGCGTAAATAATATGTGAGGAACATGGCCGGTCGGGAATGCCACCTAAAATTCTAAATTATATACTACAAGGAATCCTCAAACTCAAAGATATCACACGAAACACAAATATAGTAGTATATTGGATCAAAGAGCAACCAAATTCTAATGGTCTGTTACGGTTAGCTAGCCGATATTCTAGTTGATGGCAGGCGGGATACGCGATTCATTCCAGAAGATTGTAACTCATCATATTTGATGAATAGATTAATCTAACTAAAATTTCTGAAACTGGATATGACGTCTCTCAGCACAGTTGAAATATGAGATATCCCAATGTTCGACCAACCATCGACCATAATATCGAATAAGCTAGTATACAGCCGACGGAATTCGAAATGAGAAGATACCGTTTTGATAGCCAGGCGTCGGTTACATTTGATCAATTTTCTTATCGCATTGTATGAGTGGATGATTGACAGATATTCATGTCTGCAAATCATATTCGATATAAGGCCTCAAAACTTGTATCTCTAAACATTGACAGACTATGGTTGGGAACGGCAGAGACAAAAATTCAATTTACGCCAGAAAAAATAATACAAGGATTAGTAGGGCTGCAATACAAACCATTGGACTACTTACTCTTTACAATAAAATATTGTATATATTAAATGGAAGCACAGAACAAAATTCCTACTTTTGATGTGATCCCGAGAAAAATGAAATATATATATATCACAGATAAATTTGTTACAAGCAAGAATGGAGATCGTAGATTTTTATACCAATACTGGTCCTCGCTCAATCTGTTATTGCAGATAACTAATTGTTTTCATGCCAATTCTACCATTAAGGAAGACATTTTCTACTTAATATTAAATTTAATATATCAATAGCTCAACCTCACTTAATGAAAAGTTGCATGTTTTCTATGTGATGTTTTGTACTTTGGTAAATATTGTGTTTTACCTTGTTTTCTTAACTTTCCTGGGTGTCATGCTATCCAAAGTCATGATAAACCAAACATCCAAAACCTGTCTCGAAAGAACCAAGTCTCGTTTGAAATATGCATCATAATACACTGTAATTTTATTTTTCGTAAGATTTATTGACGTATTGGCGCACCATTTAATAGTCGCCCATATATTTTTGCCCCTCTATTGATGTGTTGGAGTAGCATTTAATAGTCACCCATATATTTGCCCTTATAATCAGTGACAATTTGTCTACGTAACCGCGTGACATACGATTGTTTAAGGAACGTTTCTGAAAATGTCAACCAAGTATTTGAAGCACATCATACCAAACTGCGAGGTAAAATGGGGGATATTCCACAGCGTTCGCATATGCTTCGAACTAAAACACACATGGTGTTCCGGTCGATATTCCCGATGGTAATACAAAACGCTTGAAATCTGTTTCAACGTCTTACTATTTTGCCTTGCTTAATCGAAACTGACTGCTGAATCTTGGGTCGATGTTTCGACCCATTTCGTCGTACTGGACCATCAAATTGCTTTCATACTGCACCAATAATTATGCCACAAATGGCGACCTTCTTATAATTTGTGTTTTTGTTTTATATCGAAGAATGTTTTCTTGAAAAGAAACGTCTGGAAGCTACAGATGTGTCGATAATATCACGCTACTGACACATTGTAAGAGTAGCCACTGGAATTCTGTTTTCTTTGAGTCTAGATGTGAACGAAATTAGATAAAGAAGAAATGGAACGAAATGGATACTCGGTATTCATAAACACATCCACAAGGCATAGGTTTGTTCTCATCCTCAAGAATTTGATCTGATTGAAATTGTAAATTTCACGGTACTTTCTTAGTTCAGTTAAGATATTTACAAGCGCTATATATTTTAGAATAAATAAACAATAAAGAGAGAGAAAAGGGAGATAAAAATAAAAGAAAAGAAGAATCGAGTGGAGGGTATCTTCTATGTGCAAGTTTGTCAATCGGTTTTGGTCAAGTTATACTGTTAGGTGTTTTAAGTTCATTACATTTGTAATCGCGCGGATGATTCCGCGCGCGGATGATTCCTTCGTCTTTCTACCCCTTCCTATGCACAAAGCCGTCAAGAAAAACACTGTGAGAATTTATTTCTGAACGACAATATATAGGTGTGAGATTCGAAATTCTTGGACCAGCCGTAAATGATCGGCCGTGGAAGATAAATATCATAATTTAATCCTCAGATGAGATCGATTTAATCCACGAAAATGCATAACCAATGGATCCATGTATTCAGGCCAAGGATCACTTCGAGTTAATCCTCGACAGAAATTCATGAAATCGGCGGATCAAGCCTATTAAGTATGCCGATTAGAACAACCAATCATCTGATACTTATGGTTCAAGGATTAGACCGACTTATCAAATACGTCTTTACAAAGGTTGGTAACGTGCTAAAAGAAATTGCCACTATCGGTCCAGAACAAAATGGAAGGAACGGCGGTAATCAAAATTGAATCCGGCTCGTTTTTTTGCTATTTTAGTCTGGCCATGCAAGGGTGATCTGTGTGTTATGCTGATTTATTGCGATGTGTGACAAACTAATTCAGTTGCGTATCAGATCAGTGATTATATTTCGCCGCCTGAACAAGCGAAAGGATGAAGTATTATGTCGAATTAATCCAAGAACTACAACCTGTAATTTAAATTTTAACATTTTACGATATTATCATGAACTGTAGGAAGAAGTATGCTTGATTGGAGAGTTGGTTTAAGGTCACACTCAAGCTTATTTCACTCACATAAAAGCTTTACTGAGCTTTTTCAAAGAGCATTCTGATTTAACACAATGGTACTGAATTATAGGCGATATTGCTGACATCTTAATCCGTTAGCAACAATATTCTAGATACATTTCTTTAACAAGTTCATTCTTGATAAGCGGATCTTTCGCAACTTCTCGTTGTAATGTGACAGTAATCGAGCCCCTTCGTAGATTCCCGCATGGTAATCGACTCATAGCATAATTGCCAGTGAGCAGTATTGGCTGACTATAAATTTTAATCAGGATATATATTATCTGTTCAATGAAGGAAGACATATGGTGATTAAATCATTTTCGCGAATGTCCAAACGTCGTTGTGCGGATGTAATCTTGTAGAAAGGGAATAGTTTGACATATCTTCGTGGCATGTACGGATATGCTTGCATATAGATATATTTATGAGAGAGGCTGTCATCATTTGTTGTTTATGCACCCGGACGCGAGCGCTGCGATATGTTGTCTGTGTAATGTATTTTGCATCGAATTCAATACTTTAATACATAAATCACATTTCTATAGTCACAACTCGTGTATTACTTTAAAGACACTACTGGAATTCTTAAATGAAAATGATGAGTCTTCAATCAGGCATTTCCGCATCGAAGGTCTGTGAAGTTTGTGATTTTAGGAGTACTGGCATATGTGGCATGGATTAGAAGCTTTCTCACACTGGGAGCCTGTCTGTGGCTTTTAATAAGTTTCACATCTTTTAGAACTACTTTGTTCATATTAGGACTCTCGAATAACACAATTTTGTCCAAAACTCTTCGAAATAGTCATTGTCTCTCAACATTTGATGCTTCTTGTACATGTGGTATAATCAATGGTTTTTCCTAGAAATCTTTAAGTCTTGGGAATGTTTACCTTTGTAGCAAAGGAAGTAGTCCATAGTTTCGGATTATTGATCCCCCTCAAAATATTTATACATCAGAGCGCCCGGGTCTGACCACATGATAATTATCCTTCCCTTTTTGATAACCAGTATTTACAGTACCAAGCTTCTAGGTACTACCATTCCTTCAAAATGACATATGCGGAGGGGTGGTTCGATTAAGCTATATGGCAGGTCGGATCGCGAAGTCAACCTTCGTCAGCCTCAGTTTCGTACGTTTTCCAGGTGTTTAAAAATAGGGTTATGTTGTATATGGGGTATGAGACAAAAATCGGCGTGGTCGACCCCATATTTTGAATAGCTTTTTATCTTGCCTCCAGACGGGGAAAATTTGGAGTACGTTCCGAGGGAAGAAAATTTATCTCGGGATAAATTTGCATTACTGGCTTATATGTTAAATTAATGGTATGAGTATTCCCATGAAGAAAATATGTACTTTTATATGGGTTTTCTGCATGGTTTGGCAACTCGGAAAGACGGAAGGATTATACCAAGGGTCTATTTCCAGCAACGAGGGGTCTACTGTGGACTGCACCCTATATGCAATACCTTATATACAGCAAATATACACTATGACGTATGATAGGCTCTGCTGACTTGTAATCAGCCATTTGCCTCGTCTTTTTCGCTCAAATTGTTCACTTTTATTCCATTTTAATGTGCGCATTCAAATCTTTCGAATCTCGGACAGAATATTTAGAAATTTTCAGGTGTAACATAGAACAACTACGCCGATAAAATATGTTGCCCCGCATGACTACGCAGATTTACCTCCCCTTGGACAGGGCGACTATGGCATCTAGTATGCATTATCTTGGACACTAACACCAAATTAATTACTCAGCAGCATATTTTCCAACGAAAAACTCGTCGACAATGTTAAATATGGTGAATAGGTAACAATTATTTGCATCTTGCAATTATTTTTGAAGATTCTGAGAGAATTTTCGATATTTACCAGACGAGAGGAAAGTAAAAATTTAACATCAGTTAGACCATAATTCCAGTTAATTTTACATATTCCTTGCCTATCTGATATGGTTTAGAAGCTAGAAAGTGAGATTATAATTCAGACAATTGCTGCGAAGCCATCGCCATGGTTATTACTATAACATTTGAGGTATTATCTCAAAATGTCGATTTCAGATGGAAAAACCCACCAAAACAAAGATGGGGTAGGGGGAAAGGGAAGGGCCGGATATCCAACCAAAAGGCCCTTATCTGGCAAGTGTAATATACTAGTGTACTCGTATACTCTCGCAGACTATTATGCGCCAGCAACACTTTTTCCATAAAATACACCTTAACCATATATGCAATACCTTATATATAGCAAATATATACTATAACGTATGATAGGCTCTGCTGACTTGTAATCAGCCATTTGCCTCGTCTTTTTGGCTCAAATTGTTCACTTTTATACCATTTTAATGTGCGCATTCAAATCTTTCGAGTCTCGGGCAGAATATTTAGAAATTTTCAGGTGTAACACAGAACAACTACGCCGACAAAATATGTTGCCCCGCAGGACTACACAGATTCACCTCCCCTTGGACAGGGCGACTATGGCATCTAGTATGCATTATCTTGGACACTAACACCAAATTAATTACTCAGCAACATATTTTCCAACGAAAAACTCGTCGACAATGTTAAATATGGTGAATAGGTAACAATTATTTGCATCTTGGCAATTATTTTTGAAGATTCTGAGAGAATTTTCGATATTTACCAGACAGAGGAAAGTAAAAATTTAACATCAGTTTGACCATAATTCCAGTTAATGTTATGTATTCCTTGCCTATCTGATATGGTTTAGAAGCTAGAAAGTGGGATTATAATTCAGACAATTGCTGCGAAGACATCGCCATGGTTATTACTATAACATTTGAGGTATTATCTCAAAATGTCGATTTCAGATGGAAAAAACAACCAAAACAAAGATGGGGTAGGGGGAAAGGGAAGGGCCGGATATCCAACCAAAAGGCCCTTATCTGGCAAGTGTAATATACTGGTGTACTCGCATACTCTCGCAGACTATTATGCGCCAGCAACACTTTTTCCATAAAATACACCTTAACCATATAGGAAGTAGTCCATAGTTTCGGATTATTGGTCTCCTGCAAACATATTTATACATCAGAGCGCCCGTGTCTGACCACATGATAATTATCCTTCCCTTTTTGATAACCAGTATTTACAGAACCAAGCTTCTAGGTACAACCATTCCTTCAAAATGACATATGCGGAGGGGTGGCTCGATTGAGCTATATGGCGGGTCGGATCGCGAAGTCAACCTTCGTCAGTCTCAGATTCGTACGTTTTCCAGGTGTTTAAAAATAGGGTTATGTTGTATATGGGATGTGAGACAAAAATCGGCGTGGTCGATCCCATATTTTGAATAGCGTTTTTATCTTGCCTCCAGACGGGGAACAATGGGGAGAAATCTTGTGGAAATCGATTGACAAGATTTCTCCAGGAAGTGAACGAAATATGGCGTATTTTGGGTCATTTTAATAGATTTTCCAGAAAATTTGGAGTACGTTCCGAGGGAAGAAAATTTATCTCGGGTTAAATTTGACCAACTGACTTATATGTTAAATTAATGGTATGAGTATTCCCATGAAGAAAATATGTATTTTTATATGGGTTTTCTGCATGGTTTGGCAACTGGGAAAGACGTAAGGATTATACCAAGGGTCTATTTCCAGCAACGACGGGTCTACTGTGGACTGCACCATAATGCTTGCAAGTTTAATAAGTTCTCCGCCCTGAATTTATCTTGACATTTGATTCAAGAAAATCATGTTAGGCTCCACATCCTCGAAAGCCTTTTTTAATTTAATCTCGAACGAATGATATTTCGAAAACATTTTTGAGAGAGCAGTTTTGATGTAAGTGGTGCTAACTTTGATAGCGTCCCGAGAAGGGTACTCTGTGATCCGTACATTGCAATCGAAAACGCAAAAATGAGGAAACGCGACGCGAAAATTCGAAAACGCGAGGCGAAATACGTTTTCGAGGAAATGATAGTACCGTTTACTGGTATATAATACAGTGCACCCACTTTCCAGTTACCCTATCCTACTGGTAGAATATCAGTAGGATAGCTGGAGGATAGCTGTACCATCCACGTATCATGGCCGGACCATCCACGGATGATGGCTGGATGATGGCCGGATCCTCCGTGGATGATGGCCGGATCCTCCGTGGATGATGGCTGGATCATCCACGGATGATGGTCGGATCATCCACGGATGATGGTCGGATTCTCCACGTATGGTTTGGGCCGTGAACTGACGTGCCTGCACTATACTGGGTTTCACTGATAGATAATCATATGTTTTCGACGAGTTATAATCGCATATAATGCGGGATTATTTCTGATCGACGAAAATAATCTGGAAGAAAGGGGATTTACGGTATATTCATTAAAAAGTATGAATTCATCTGTTCATGAAGTGATTTGCGTGAAGATTCGTATATTTATGTATTCTTGTATTTGTCAATGGCTCACAAAGTAATATATTTGTGCGGAGAAAAATATCGACACTCCTCAAAGTTCCGCATCATTGTCCTATAATATTGAGCCTTGCTATACCGATCTACCCGTAATTTGCATTTTTTATTGTAACGGTTGTCCTCTACTTCTACTTCAGTATATTATCTTGATTATTCTCGCAAATATTTATTAGTTTAGCACAGGGTAATGCAATAAATTTGATCTGCGATTGGCGTTTTCCGATCGCGAAGAAAATGTATATATATATATATATGCTCTCTGTGAGGTCCGTGCTATACTCGTTCGCACATGTGCGTAGATTTTGTCATATCTCTCTTTTCGTATACATTTTCTCTTTGGAAAACGTATGTAATCAATCTCAAAAGAGTGTATTTCCAAATTTAAAATGACTACATAATAAGCTAATAGTTCGGGCAAAATAGTACGCCCATAATAAAAGTAATATTTATTTGATCATACTAATGTCGCGCTTTTCTAATAAAATTTATTTTGTGAAAGTATGGTTTCCTTCACTATTTTATTCACATCTGGAGATTTTTTTGTTATTGTATCTTCATAATCTTTGATTAATTCTGTCAATGTCAGAGAAAAGGGAATTATTGGTAAGTAACCCTGTTGAAATAATTGTGTCTACCTTCGCATGCGAAATTATTTTCGCCACTTGCCATTCTGGTTGATTTATTTATTTAATTGTTCAGTTAAATTTCAACTTTTACACAAACCGTTTTGTTTCATCAAACCACCGTCATTATCTGTGTATGTTCACCAGTCTATTCTGTTGTTAATATGTTGATTGAACTCTGTGTCACTTCCGACTTCGATGCTCTATCTCCAGAACGACAAAAAATCAGAGCTGATACTCTGTGACTTTGTAGTTTATCATATTGGGTTCATTTCAACCTATTTGCGTACCTCGCGAACAGATTAGCATTGATACATTCAAAATGGCGATACAAAGGGGTACCAGGAAAGATACGTTTTCATCATGTGGTCCTAAACTGTATTATTTGAAACAGTTGGAAGCATATCCAACGAAACAGCAATAATGAAGTTGTTATCCATAGAATAGCATTGTCTTATTTTATTTCACGCCAGGTTATTATTTACTAATTTATAATGTACTTTTTGCGACGAAAACTCATAGATAAAAAACTTTAAAAAATCTGACGGAAAAATCGACAAAAAATGTCCATCTGGAGTAATCAAAGCGACCAGCCTGGATGTTTTTACATTTCTTGCTAGAGTAAGGAAATGGTGTGGCAAGTTTCAGCCCTTTATCCCAAGGGTAAGTGAAATATTTAGGGGGCTAGGTGCATCCCACAGGCCTGGATAGGTCCCAACATGCCCAGGCCATACAGGGTTAATCAGTAGCATATTCCCGGTTTTCATCTACACTCCGAACTCAAAGACAAATGACGATCCGTCGATATGCCAGATGATAATCCCCAAAAGCCTAAAGTCAGATTTAACATGTTACTACATTGGCTTGCTTGCTCGAAGCTGAACGCTGACGCGTTGGCTGATGTTTCGAGTCATGCCGTAATAGATTACAGGAGCTGACATAATATAACCTCTTTCCTTCCGGACGCAATGAACAAATCGATAAGATCGATTATTGTTGCGTTGTAAGTGTAGCCAATGTAATTATGTTTACCTTTTCCAGTATAGTCCGAGATAGGATAACTCGAAAAAATAAGCCCAATCGGAAAATGCGTACAGCAAATATTCTAGAGTGCTCTTGAATACAAGCGGTTGTTCAGGCCTAATTCGAAGAATAATGTTTGCCTGGAGTCTCGTTTCGTTTAAATGATCAATCGAATCAAGAACCTTCATGCACTTGGCTTTCGTGTAATTTATTTGGCATCATAACGTTAATCGGTGGCCAAAGAAGATCCCCAAGAATTTCAATTAATTTATTACGTTTGGATCTCTTTGAGGTTTATACTTTTTGCCAGATTGTATATAATTTGTCCTGGCTCTGGAGAGCTACAAATATGTATATTGTCTGCTGGAATTAAGAGGATACTATATAACTTGGTCAAGGGATGAACATCTTCATTTGAAAGAAGGACAATGCATCCCAACCGAGCCGCCGGGCGAGACTGGGATCTATTTTTCTTCTCTCTGGGAATTTTCGTCCCATGATCAAGTTACTTATAATGGGATTATTTTCCCCATATAATTTAAATCCCTACTTTTGTCAGTATTTATTAAAAATATCAGCGACATACTGAGAGGAACGTAGCTGGAACGCATCATGTCAAGCCTCGTGACTGGCCAAATGCGTCGCTCGCGTTCATCCCACATACATGTGTGACAGTAATTATCCCAGCATGTTATCCAGGACAGTTTTTCCATGAGAAACAACAATTCATGTCATGCTAACCACCTAGTACATAAATATAATAATATATCTTAGAGAGCAACTTCAGATCACCCAGCCCCCCCCCCCCCCGACATGAAACTGCCGTTGGGAAAGTTCTGATCTAACACATTCAACATTTAACATTGACTGACGTTGACATGGCACTGTGACTAACGTCACAGGGCCTACGAAGTAGGATAGGCATTAGGATTCGGAAGCAAACTGAACTCTTGGAAATCCCTCCCCCCCAAGTTGAAATCCTGCCTATATTAAAAATGGGCACAGCGCAAGCCAGAAACAACAGCAGATAGATGTCCATGGCTGAGAAATATCTGTCGACATGATCAGTCTGCTGATAGAAGAGAAGAGAAGCCACTGGGACTATGTTTGCTTCTTTTGGTGTTCATGTAGACTGAGCACAGCTCCAAATAAATCAGCTCATACGTCCAATGCGAAGAGAATATTCTAGAGCTCTAGAATACATACGATTACACAGACATATTTCGAAGAATAATGTTAGATCGAAGACTCCCTCCTTTCGAATGATTGACTTGACAAACATATGCAAGACGCAAACTACAATCAGAACAGTTTCCCCATAGCGTGTGCTGGGCGGTGGACAGAAACTTAGATTTGAGATGGAATGGCACGCACTGCTGTAAACAATAGAACCACAATGAAGTTTAGCACGAACAAATGATCACTGTCAATGAAAAAGTTCTTTCATACCCCTCCCCAGTTACCATGGTTACAGTTGGCAACTACCTTCCGCAGATCAAGAACCTTCGTGTACTTTGCTTTCAGATACTTTATATGGCAAGACGCGTTAATTTGTGGCCAAACAGGGTCCCTAAGAATTTAAATTCTTTTATTACGTTAATCTCAGTCCCATCTAATGATAGGGTTGGATTTGTGTGAGGTTTAGACTTTTGGCAAGAGTGTATACAATTTGTCATGGCCTTGATAAACTTGATCCATTTTCCAGACACAAAGTCTGGATCTTATTTAGACACTAGGTTGTAAGATTAGCCGCTCGGAATCTGTTTACCTTTTGTGATAAACTCTGAATTCGATCAAATAGCCTCAATCTTCCAATGCCGTCAGAAGATTGCTCGGGCATAATTCGAAAGATTTGACTTAAATTAATTTTTTGCCGTTTCTCTTTGTTGATTGCAGCACGGTCGATAGGAGCCTAGTTGTGATATAAATTAGGTAAGGAAGAAATTGAAGGGAACAGACACCCGAAATTCAGAAACATATCCAATAGCCACTAGGTTTCTTCTAATCATCACGCACTTGTGCTTTATGCGACAATGTAGGAGTCAGATCAGAAATACTCGGACCCATTGATATACTAATGATCCATAAATTCAAGGAAGTGTATTCGGAATGTATATGTCCGTTATTATACATAGAACATTTTTGAAAACAAAATAGAATTCCGACCATATTCTCTTCTTGATTTTAAATAGTCAAGACAACAGATGGATCGTTTGAGCGATCAGATGTTCAACCGGACTGATCATCGCCGGACGACAGTTATTAAGTACAATGAAATAAAAGTTGCTTATGGAAATGTGATATTCAATGCTATCTATTGTCAAATTGCGACGACATGGTGCGTTAGCATTACAGCATTAAAGCGGCAGCTGAAACTCAATTTTACCTGGGCATATACTTTATATAGCACATCCACGCATAGCAGCTTCACAGCTGTTCGTCTGTCAATGACTTACTTGTATTCATTCGCATCTCGATGGTATCGCGATATTCTCTCGAAGCTTTCTCGATCAAAATTTCTCCACCAACATAAAACCATTGATTACCGATGGGTCAAAAATTACAACACATATAAGGGAAGTGGGAAGAGGTGCCGACATATTGACTGCGTCATATGACTTCACAGAATAGTCTTCTGGTAAACCTATTCTAAAGCACATACCAAGAATCTAACGATTCGGGATATGTGTTGTATCTCAGGTACGCTTTTATTGCACCTGTTCATGTGGCAACATGGATGGTATGACCACACGGCCCCTAGCACCGGCATAAGCGGTATTAGATACAAATCTAGAGAGCTACACTTCAGATCAGCTGAAAGGTTAGCGTTAGCGCACCAACGGCGCGCAAACGAAGTGTGCCAACACAAAGGTATAGCGCGCCAATGCCCATGATTATCGGCTGGCCATTGTTCTAACTCTGTTGAATGTAGTCCGTCGACATGACTGAACACAGGCCGCGCGCTATCAGCACGGTCAGACAATGGCTGGAAGCGAGCTGCTTTGTTAGCGAGCGATCGTTCACGCGACAGAGCTCAAGAAAATCAGTTGGGAGTCCATGTGGCATTAATCGGCACGAATTTGTAAAAGGAAATAGATTTAAGATTTATTTTAATCATAAACACTGCTTGCAAAATGGATTGTAATTTGTGCTTTGTCGGACACCTGCTTTCAAAGTTGACCCAGACTTGCGCGTCTCACGGAATAGCTTTTCTGGTATTAAAGAATAGGTATTTGTTTATTGGAAGTTTCATCTTACGGCCGCTTCTCATACAGATGCGCAAGTTCAAGTCATTCGTTTTTATATATTCAAAAATAACGGTGCGTAAACGCTGTTCACTAATTGGAAGATTAAGCTGATCTGAAGTGTATGATGGAAATGCTCTGACAACTCGTATACTGGTAATTGGTGAGCTGTTTCGCTGTGACAACTCGTACATTGGCGATTGGTGAGCTGTATCATCGTCAGATGTAAATGACGGTAAGTAACACAAAAGACTAGTCTGTAAGGCCCGATGTCGATCCAGCATCAACTTCCCACAAATGCCAACATATGTCAAAGACCAAAAGGTCTGTACAGGGGGCGGGCCTCGGGGACGAAACGTCCACCAGCAGAATCTCGCCATATACAGGTAAATATTACAAGAACGATATCCAGAAAATCGATCTAGAATTTTGCTCTCGACATTCTCTCAACACCAAAGAAAATTCTCGATTGAAGAAAAAAGGATTAATGGAGACGCTTCCTAGCCGTACAAGGCCTAGGAGGCAATTATGGCCCCACTACTAAACTTTCTAACCTATCTCGGAACGGCAAATACTTAAGAGCTGATACTCCGTGATTTTGTAGTTTATCATATTGGGGTCTTTTTGAGCCTATTTATATAACAACCGAGAGGAGGACCATGTGTAAATTCAAAATGGCGAGCATGTGGCGTACCAGTCACGTTTTCGTCATTTTCGTAAAAAAACTGCTTTACTGAGAGGAAATCTGAACAAAAATGCCTCTATAGGAACTGTCGTCACTGCGACGTCATCGTGGCTGACACATTTGATTTTTGTTTACATTTCAGTTTCAGGCCCTAGCTCAAGGTGTAAAATACATATTTTCTGGGGAATTTCGACATTCCAGGCCTGGACAGCTCCCAAGTCGTCCGGGCCAAATGGAGTTAACCAATCGTCGTTTATTTTGGAAATGTGATTCCAACCCACGACTGTCAATATGCCAATTCACCTGATCCTTAATTTGTTTAAAGCCATTCTCCATACAGAAATCTGAATTCGTACAAAGTCCGCCGATCTGAGCAACCAATATTTGAACGGCTTGATAGGTCTTAATTTGCTCAAATATCAGCAAAATCGGCCAGGCCATGAAGTCAATAGCAAAATCAGACAGCTTGTCTTCGCCATTTGCGGACCCTCTCCTTATCATGGCACGGTCTTGATCGAAACATTTCGATAAATTTATGTAGGCGCGACTTGGAGGTAAATTACTATTCAAAAATTGATGAAACCCATGCCAACGCAGATTGACGTACATCAATTGACGAACAAACACAAAGCTTTATCAACAGACGCTTCCTTTTTGAGATTTCGGTACAGTGTTGTGATTGATAACCCCTGTTCCTTGATTCTGGAGGACAATTATTCAATCGGAAAACTGGCTGTGCCGACGCATATGACGATTGTTGAATCACTCATAAATCATGTCTGTGGATAGAAAGCGACAAACTGTCAAAGCTGTTCAATGATAATTCATCTATTCCCGCGGATGTATGTTAGTCTGGTCTTCGTATTATGTATGCAAAGTGATTTAAAAATTTACAGCAATATGGTAATAATTTGTTATTTAATATTTGATCCAGCATATTAGACAATACAATACCTCGTCAAACCACTATGATGATACAATCGCTGATCTCGTCAGTTTGAAATTGGTGCTGAAAGCGCCATGTCAATTTTACGGACAATGACTGGCTCAATTCAAATCAAATTTAGAAGCATAATGTTTTGCCGATTGTCTATTCGCTCGGAGCTGAGAACTGACAAAATGAAGCCAATTTCATCAAGCGAGGCCAGGAAGATAATGAAACAATGAGCACTTTGACTTATTTACCAAGAACTCTAGTCCAATTTCTTCTAGGTTTCTGGGTGACAAAATTCTCCAACTTTCCAAATTTTTACGTTTAGCTACACAAAATTAAAGGTCACCTGGATAAACGTTCAAACGTTCTTCCTTTTATTCACATAGAAATTCCCCCGAGGACGATGGCTGAGTGCCGAATGTTGAGCCTGACGTCTACAGTTATAAGGAACATGGGGTCAGTGAGAATGTCAGATTTTGCGGGTGGTTCAAGTTATATCTAGCCTCTGTTTACATCGACCTATATCTGTGCTACCCGACTTTTATATGAAGACAACGTTCAATACGTTCAGCTCTGCTAGTATAATAGGTTCTGTTAACCGCTGTTTCTGAAGGCGGGAAATGCACACAATAAACCAGTTGATCTTGGAACTTCTACAAATATTATATTGTTTCGTTTATTGCAATAACATTTCGAATTTCACAACAGCCCCTCTTCTGTTTTAATGAAACTTAGTACGGTAATCCGAATGTATCATTGTAACATTTGCAGGCTACGAGAACTGATCGTGTGACTTGCTATTGATATCTTTTAAATAGGCTCTTTGTGGATTGTTTCAATCCTATAAGTGCATCGATCAATCGAGAAAAGAAAATTAATTATTCGTCGGAAGTACGGTCAGGTCAGAATCACCAAACCACCTATTAACGGCGTTCGTTATTTTGGTACCCATTCCAGAAATAGCGGAAGATACCCAATTAACTCACTAAAACATTTAATCCTAACTTCTTCCTCATTCATCAGTAATTAATAGAGATTTAGATTCTCAGGCGATTCATCAGAAAGTTAAACTGGCAGGCACACGAGATGTATTCACTGCTCATTATAGGGCTGCGGACAAGTCTGTAATAGACCCTGTGTTTATTGAAAGACAAACTCAAGGTGCTGTGCCAGCTGGACTGATTAAAAGAGTAGCCAAGATTTATTGCGATTCGATCACACATACGAAGGTAGTTGGTATTGCTTTCAATCGCACGATGCAGTATCATCATACATGAAACACAAAGGTTGACTACATGTAGGGAACCATGTTAAACCTGGAAAAGCTACCTGACCAGCTGTATTGCACGCAGTCTTCCCAGTTTGAAGATCCTTACATGACGAACTTTCATCAACACATAGCATGCTATGAGGGTATGAGACCACCTCTAACCATGATAGTTCCATTTACTGAAAGTGTACATAACAGCATAATGCCATGTGGTCAGCAACGAAATGAAACTCGGACATGTACAACTATAACTCAGTTATTTGTACCAGGTTACATATGCCAAGGCATTCTGAGAAATGACCACATCACACATAGATATATAGTCTCATTGCCGGTTTTCCTTTGAGGCGTTTTACATGTGCTTTGCATGGAAGACACATACCCCATGTGCACATTTGAGCTTTAATGCTCCTCGGAAAAATCACATCCCACATGAAGATGAATATCTACTAGGCTACTTTCGGTGTTACTGAGAATATCTTCTGCATCACCTTATTCCTACAAGCATAACATGAACAATCCTTAATAATCATTTTCATTAGTGAATTATCCGGTGATTAGCTGGCAACTGACATACAACTCAAACCGATTTTTCAGATTTTGTTCATGATAAAACCAATTATTATCAATTATCCTCAAAATTTTCAAACGTTCATTTACTGAGTATTGATATTGGTCTTCATTGAAGCATTCGGTGTACACACATGACGATTTTCCTGACGATGGGTGTTTCACACCTTCAGGCAACATCCTCTATGAATGCTGCTCGTGACGTTTTCTTTGCAACCTGGAAATAACATAATTTGATGGTTTTATGTTTGATATTGGGACAGTTATATGTATGTGTTATAGTGGAAGTCTGCCTGTGCAATAAAATAGATCAATCAGATAAAAATGGTATGCACATAACATACTACAGCAACAAAAACGAGCGAAATTAACGGTCTACATACCATTTATTCAATTTATTCCCTGTGCCTCTCCGCCGCTCTTTTCTGGATTCCCATCAATAAAGCCAATCTGTAATAGAAATGAAACGAGTTTGAAAAGTTTGCAGGTTCAAAAGGAAATACATTCATTTCTTATAAATTAAATAGTATCATTATTTTTGTTTAGTTTTTATGGTAATTCATAGGAACTGATCCTCATACTATGAAGTTATTACAAGCTTCAATAAATCCATGCTTAAACTGAAAGACGTACGTATTCATGACCTGCTACAGGGTCAGGTCAGTTTGGCTAACGCACTGCTGTTACGGTAATAAGCTAGAATGGTATGTGTGGAGCTTAGCGGGCACTGGGTCAACTCTCTTAAGTTTTAAAACAACAGTAATTACTGTATTCAGCAAAAGGCTGTTAGGTTTCATTTTGTTAGATTTATTGAATGGCAGGTGACAATTTTATATATTGATAATAGATATGATTTTATGAAACTGTTCAGCGAGAAAATTTACGCTGCTGTAACTGCTAGAACTGTTTATGTTTTTGTTGCTATAGCTTTTCAAAGGTTGACCAGTTGGACTCAAACCACTTGAACTTTATACAATATGAACGATTAGAAGTTACCATGATCTAAGCCTTGGCCACCTTTATAATTCCACATCTCGTGAATTCCTGTAAATTTTGCTCTAAGTTTTCGCGGACAATATATTTTAATAGTAGCCAGTACTTCTATACATACAGCATGAAGTCTTAGTGTCTTAGTCTATCACTGTAGATCTGTAGATAACTTGCAAGCTGCTATCACATTCCTAATAACTAAAATAGGATATAAAACATCACTTTCTAGTAATGTAATATTTAGATTACCAGTTACTGGAATCATCCCAACAAAACACTTTTGCACAAGTAAAACACTCCTCTTTGTATGTTTACAAAGTGCTTTGGATTAAAACAGTTTCTTTTTATAAGCACTTTTCTAGTACAGATACAACACTATCGTTTTTACTTTGAGACATCAGTGTTTTACTCTGAGACAGTAGGGTATTATTTTTAGACACATAAAGTGTTTCACGTTTTCGCAGTGTATCAGACCCATTATCACGGTCAACAAGCCCCGATCTTTCCTTGTTCGACACATTCTACGGAAAGCGTAGATTATATATCTCATGAACCATATTGTATTTATATATTAATAAACTATATACAGAACTCGAGATAACCAGAGTATTATGCATCATGCCAAGTTAAGCGGTAGATTGTTGGCATTCTGCGTGTTTCTAATTATTGGCAAACGGGGAAGTTCGGTCGTCTCTTTCAAACACCTCTTGCGTACGGGTCTGATCCATAAACTCTATGTCAGTCCCAGTGCGTGAAACTGCCATCGAGATCTAACACATTCAACACTTGTTCAACCCTACCTGGCCGGGGGGCGGAAAGTGCTCCCCTAGTGAACTTTTCTCTGCTGCTTCGAAACGACAAAACCGAGAAGGCTGAAACTTGGTGACTTTTAAGGGAGTAGAGGACGTTCATTTCCCTGCTCTTATGGGGCTACAACATGGTGATTTGTCAGATTTTACAAAACAAGCTGAATTTCCTAACAAAAGTACGCAGACATCTCAAAATGGAATAAAAATCAACAAAAGACACAACACAACCATTTATGCGTTCTACTGGTGGGTCGATAGTGTGATGGGACGGACCAAAAAATTAGCATTTTAAATTCAACGGTTGGAGGGTGCAAAGTGCTCCATAGGTTAAAAATTATTCCTCCGGAATACCCCCAAATTCACTCCTATTCACTTTCAACAAAAAGAAAACTTCTGAATGGCTAATAATTGGAGCTTCAATAATATTCTCCACACCCACCCCGATTCCCCACCTCCACCCCCTCCTGGAAATAGGACTGAAAAGGCTCAGTTTATCTGTTATACCGCTAATATTTTCTAAGAAAGTATGGTGTCCCCCTGTTTTTATTACATATTTAACAAGCACTATATGTGTTTAGTATTATATAGCAAAATGGGGAAAATTTGACCTTGGGAAGTTTGATTTATTGAGCATCAAAGAAGAAAAAATTCAAATTTCCCTATGTATTCAGTGTTATGGCTTTTAAGTGTTATACATGCTTTTGGCTACCATATTTTTTTAACGAGTATGGTGACCCCCTTTTTTTTTCCATGGATCATCTTCTCCTAACCTGATGAAAAAATCCTGAAATTTAAAAAAAAATTCAACCTCTAGAAATGAACGTCCTCTACTCCCTTAAGCTTATCTTATTGGGGTCATGGCTTCCGAGGAGCCAAACGGTACTTAATCTGAGTTATTCTCAAAAGATCTTAACAACTCCAGTTCATTGTACTGACCAGCAATCTGACGTGACGCCTACGTGAAAGAAAGAATGGCACAGAAGATAAGATGAGCATGCCTGGTCTCAATGCCGCTATTATTATATCAGTCGGCGGCCCAGTGCCAGATGACAATGTCCTGTTTAGTGACTCAGACAGGATTGATTATCACCTACGGCTAGTCTCAGTGCGAACAACTGTAACACAGTTGCTCTTCAAATGTAATACGACGGTGAACTGGAATTAGCCTATATCCGGGCCGGAGAAGAGTAACGCTGACGCAAAATTTGTTTACAGAATATACAATCGCTCCGTCGAGTCTGAATAAGTACTTCGCATGGTCTGTTTCATTATAAAACCTTGGAGTATAGCCACGCAATACCTCACTATACAAAATAAGTGTGGAAGTCAAATCTCAAGTTCATCTTACGTTCAGAAATTTCAATTGCTGTGGTTATTTGGACGAACATAATGTTGGTGAGTTTACTAGTTTAAGGTCCCAGTCCACCCTTGGACACCTACTATTCGAAGGAATATAAAATAAGCCCAGGATCATGTAGTAATATACATGTAAGCTAGAAAGTCGCAAAGTTTAATCTTTCAATTAGTCGTCATTTCGGTGCACTAGAGAAAATATGTGACCAACCACAAACCCAAATGTTATCGATGTGATGCTGTAGAATGTAATCGTCGGGAATATCGTTGTCTTATATAAGCAGTGGCAATTTCAAGACTGTTTCCGTGAAGAATAAAGTCATCCTATATGAAAAGGAGCCATACGATTGTTTGAGGGAGATTTCTGCATTGTTCCGTGACTTTCCGCGGGCCCGTTTCAATAATTGATACGATAGTTACTATTCTAAACCGAATATAGACCGAAACGACCAATCTTCAGTAGTAAAACGATGTAAGTATGTCATCCAAATAGTTCATGAGCATCATATTGACCCTACCGGGTCTGAAGGGCCATTATGGCTCCCAATCCAAACGTTCGATCATATTGGGCTCATTTCAACCTATTTGCATACCTCCCGAACAGATTACCATTGATAAAGTCAAAATGGCGATCAAAATGGCGATCAAAATGGCGATCAAATGAGGTACCAGGAAAAATACTTTTTCATCATTTTTTTCTCCAGAATTCCTGCTTTTCTTCCAGAAAAACTGGTCCAAAGTTTATAGAGAAAACTTATAAATAAAAATCTTTTTAAAATCTGAAGGAACAATCGACCAAAAAAGTCTCTCTGAAGTAGTCAAGGCGACCAGCTTGGATGTTTTTACATTTCTTGTTAGCATAAGAATATAGTGTGGTAAGTTTCAGCCCTCTAGCCCAAGGGCTATTTAGGGGGCTGGTTGCACCCCACAGGCCTGGAGAGGTCCCAAAAATCCCAGGTCATACGGCGTTAATCGGTGGAATAAAATGGGGTATATTCTCGGTTTTCATATACACTCCGAATAAATGACGATCCGGCGGTATACAAGATGATAATCCCCGAAAGCCTTAAGTCGGATTTAACATGTTACTACATTGGCTTGCTTTGTCGAAGCTGAATGCTGACGCGTTGGCTGATGTTTCGAGTCATTTCGTAATAGATTACAGGAGCTGACATACTATAACGGCTTTCCTTTAGGCCTCAGTGAAAAAAACCTATCTGACGTGGGTAAAATATGCTCTTCCCAGCAAAATTCCTCGAAGAAGCTTTGTACCAGCGCAGTGCATGGGTTGATCGGATATGACGTCATCCAAATAAGGTTGGGATGAGAAGCAAAAAAAAAAACAATCAGGAAAAAACTCAGATTCCCAATAATTTCAATTATTTATAGTCAACGGTTTGGATCTCTCTGAGGTTTATACTTTCCAATTTCCGCCATGGTTATATGCCATATTAACCACCTAGTACTGGTGAATAAAAATGTGTTCATTCATTACTTCATTCACATGATACACAAATATATCAATATATCTCAAAGATCAACTTCAGATGAACTAGCTCGGCCAACGTGGCAATAAACCGGCCCCACTCCGGTTACGCTAGCGATAGATTGTTAGGCATTCTGACTGGGACTTTTTTCTAATATTCATAACGGGGATGAGAGTTCTGATCTAACGCATTCAACATTTGTTTAACATCGACTGACTATGATAACAATTAAACGTGTTCACAATTGAGTCAATCGGCATTTACGGTGAGTATTCTTTATAACGACCCGGTTCATCCGGAAGACCACAGGCAATTGTAGTGACCAGCTATTGTACGTGACTTCTACGTGAAAGAAAGAATGGCACCGAGTGAAACAGCTGCTGATAGATATCCATGGCTAAGAAATATCTGTCGACATGATCAATATGCTGCTACGTACTGAGAGAAGCCACTGTTTGCTTCTTCTGGTGTATTTGCAGACTTATATAGTACAGCTCCAAAAAAATCAGCTCACTAGTCCATTGCGAACAGAAATATTCTAGAGCTCTAGAATTGGAGCGATGTACAAGAGGTGGGAAAAATTGACGACGCCTGGCGACTAAAAGCACCCATGTGACTCCACAGGAAAGAATTCTTCGACATCAAACATTCAGAGCCGAGAATCTCGGACGTAGCCTTACTATCTCAAGCACTTTTATTTGCGGCCGTTCATGTGGACACTATGAAGTATCCACACGGCCCCTAGCACCGGATTAAGCGAGATTAGATATGCTAGCTCTGGAGCTGTGATGACAAATCAACTCAAATAACTCATCTGATGGTAAAGTATGGGCATCATGGAAGTCTTATGGAGTAATCGCGTTAACATAGGGAAACCTAGCAAGACTACTTCGTGCGACTCAAATTTCCCATCGAAACAATAAGCCTACATATACTTGTCGAGTGACAAGTACAGTCCCTCATCATATTCCTACCATATACAGGCAATAAATTGGAGCGATATGCAAGAGGTGGGAAAATCTGACGACATACATACGAATACATAGACATATTTCGAAGAATAATGTTTGATTGGAGTCTACCTCCTTTTAATTGATCGACTGGACAAACATATCCAAGACGCTACTACTATCAGAACAGTTTCCCCATAGCGATTGCAGGACGGTGGATAGGAACTTAGATTGAGATGGAATGGCACGTACCGTTGTAAACAATAGAACCATAATCAAGTTTAGAACGAACAAGTGATCACTGTCAAGTTCTTTCCGAACCCTCCCCAGTTACCATGGTTACTGCTGGCAACTACCTTCCGTAGTTCACGAGTCTTCGTCTACTTTGCTTCCAGATACTTTATATGGCAAGACGCGTTAATTGGTAGTCAAACAGGATCCCTATGAATTCAAATTCTTTGATTTCGTTAAATCGCAGCCCCATCTAATGAAAGGGTTGGATTTGTTTGAGTTAGATACTTTCGGCAATAGTGTATACAATTTGTCATGACCCTGAAAAACTTGATCCATTTTCCAGACACAGAGTCTGGATCTTATTTAGACACTAGATTGTGTGACTAGCCACTCGGAATCTGTTTACCTTTTATGATAAAGTCTGAACTTGAGTAAATAACCTCAATCGTTCAATGCCTTCATAAGATGTAGAAAACAAGCGATTGCCCTGACATAATTCGAAACATTTGATTTAAATTATCGACTAATCAAATAGGTACAAGACGCAACTGCGAGAAAAATTTTCATACCGTTTCCCTTTGATGTGAAATAAATTAGGAAGAAATTGAAGAGAACCGACACCCGAGATTCAGAAACACACCCAATAGCCACTAGGTTTGTTCTACTCATCACGCACTTGTGCTTTATACGACAATTTGGGAGTCAGATCAGAAATACGTTAATCTAGGCGTCAGATCCGAAATACACGGACCCACTGATATACTAATGATGCATAAATTCATGGAAGTGCATTCGCAACATGTATAGAACATGTATGAAAATAAAATAGAATGCCGACGATGATATTCTCTGCTTGATTTCAAATAGTCAAGACCAAAGATGGATCGTTTGAGCGGTCAGATGTTTAACCCGAATGATCATCGACGGACGACAGTTATTAAGTATAATAAAATAAAAGTTGCTTTTAGAAATGTGATACTCAATGCCGTCTATTTTCAAATTGCGACGACGTGGTACGTTAGCATTACAGTATTAACCCTACCTGACCTGGGGGGTGGGGGCGGAAAGTGCACACCCCCCACCCCCCTAGTGAACTTTTCTCTGCTGCTCCGAAACGACAAAACCGAGGAGGCTGAAACTTGGTGACTAAAACTTATCTTATTGGGGTCATTTTGAGCCTATTTTCATATACCGGGCAGGGGATCATGGGTGAATTCAAAATGGCGGCCATGTGGTATCCGCGAAAGTCGTGTTTTTCAATCTTTGCGCTCCATTTCTTCACATTTTCCTTGCCTAAAAGGCCTTGAAAGTAGTTTATTGATGCAAAACTAATTATTATATATTTTATTTGATTTTTTTTCGAGAGAAAAATCGGAAAACTGAAAATTTCGAAAACTCGAAAAATGACTTCCGAGAAGATGACGTCACTGTGACGTCACCATGGCGGTCATCTTGGATTTTTTTGCATTTTCCGGTAGAGCTTGAATCCAATATACTGTGTGGTAAGTTTCAGCGTTCTAGCCTAAGTGGTAGAGAAAATATATAGTTGTGGGCACTTTCCGCCCCCCCCCCCCCGGCTGCGATACACCCCAAATCGCCCAGGCCAGGTAGGGTTAAAGCGGCAGCTAAAACTCAATTTCACCTTGCCATATACTTTATATAGCACACTCACTCATAGTGGCGTAACAGCTGTTAATCTGTGAACGACTTAATTGTCTTCATTCGCCTCTCGGTGGTATCGCGATATTCTCTGGAAGGTTTCTCGATCAAAATTTCTCGACATTCTGTCGACCAACATAAAATCATTGATTATCGATGGCTCAAAAAGGCGAATAAAACGAGAAAATCGATTGAGAATTTTGAAAACGTTTTCGTTTTTTTTTATAATTTTGCTCTCGACATTCTCTCAAAATCAAAGAAAATTCACCATTGAAGGAAAAACGATTAATGGAGACGCTTCCTATCCGTACAAGGCCTGGGAGGCCATTATGGCCTCACTACCAAACTTTCTAACCTATTTCCGGAACTCCAAAATACTTGTGAGCTGACACTTTCCATTTTAGGGTCATTTTGGGCCTATTTATATAACCACCGAGGAGAGGATCATGTGTAAATTCAGAATGGCGAGCATGTGCGGTACCAGACAAATGACGTTTTCGCCATTTTCATCAAAATTCCTGCTTTTCGTAGAGGAAAATTTAGCAAAAGGTATTTTATTTCACATCGGATTATTTATTGCTTACTTCATCATGACGTTTGTGTGAATAAAATATCGAAAAATCTGACCAAACTGCCTTTATAGGAAATGACGTCACTGCCACGCCATCATGGCGGACACATTTGCTTTTTGTTTACATTCTCTAGCGCAGGTATAGTGCTGTAAGTTTCAGCCCCCTAGCTCAAGGTGTAAGACAAATATTTAGAGTGGGGAAGGGGAGCATTTCGACCCTCAGGCCTGGACAGCTCCCAACTGGTCCAGGCCAAATGAGGTCAACCAATCATCGTTTATTTTGGGAACGATCGACATGTGGCTCCGACCCACGATTGACAATACGCCAATTCACCTGATCCTTAGCTTGTTTAAAACCATTCTCCATACAGAGGTCTGGATTCGTTACAAAGTCCGTGGATCTGAGCAACCAATATTTGGACGGCATGATAGGTCTTAATTTGCTCAAATATGAGCATAACCGGAGAGGCCAATGGAGTCAATAGCAAACTCAGCGAGTTTGTCCTGTCATTTGCGAACGCTCTCTTTATCATGGCATGGTCTTGATCGAAACATAAATGTGGGCGCGACATAGATGTAAATTACCATTCAAAACTTGATGACACCGATATCAACACAGATTGACGAACAAGCACAAAGCTTTATCAACAGACACTTCCTTTTCGAGATTGCGGTACTGCTGTGATTGATAACCACTGTCCCTTGATTCTGGAGGGCAATTATTCAATCATGGCCTATGTTTCTTCTTGTGTCCACACTAGTTTCGGAAATTGCCACCATCAAACGGAAAACTGGCTGTACCGACTCATATGGCCACTGTTGAATCACTCATAAATCGTTATTTTGGATAGAAGATGACAAAATGTCAATGCTGTTCAATAATTCCTCTATTCCCTGGATTTATGTCAGTCTGGTATTTGTACTATGTGTGCAAACTTATTTGAAAGTTTACAGCAACATGGTAATAATTTGTTATTTGATATTTGATCCAGCATGGGGCCAGGGGTACCTGGGGCCAGTGAGAATGTCACATTTTGATCGGTGACCCAAGTTATATCTAGCCTCTGTTTACATATACCTATATCTGTACTTTCCGACTTTTATATGAAGACAACATTCACTACGTTCAGCACTGCTAGTATAATAGGTACTGTTAACAACTTTTTCTGAAGGCTGGAAATGCACTCAAGAAACGAGTTCTTGGAACTTCTATAAATATTATATTGTTTCGTTTATTGCAATAACATTTCGAATTTCACAACAGCCCCTCTTCTGTTTTAACGAAACTAAGTAATCCGAATGTATCTTTGAAACATTTGCAGGTTACGAGAACTGCTCGTGCGACTTGTTATTCATATCGTTTAAATAGGCTCTTTGTGGATTGTTTCAATCCTATCAGTGCATCGATCAATCGAGAAAAGAAAATTAATTATTCGTCGGAATTACGGTCAGGTCAGAATCACCAAACCACCTATTAACGGTGTTCGTTATTTTGATATCCATTCCAGAAATAGCGGAAGATAAATTAACTCACTAAAACATTTAATCCTAACTTCTTCCTCATTCATCAGTAATTAATAGAGATTTAGATTCTCAGGAGATTCATTCGAAAGTTAACTGGCATGTACACGAGATTTATCAACTGCTCATTATAGGGTTGCGGACACGACTTAATAGACCGTGTGTTTAATGAAAGACAAACACAAGGCGCTGTGTCAGCTGGACTGATTAAAACAGTAGCTCAGACTGATTGCGGTTTGATCACACATGCGCAGATAGTTGGTCTTGCTTTCAATCGCACGGTGCATCAACACATATCATGCTATGGGGGTATGAGACAACCACTAACCATGATAGTATCAGTTATTGAAAATATATATAACAGCTTGTTCTAAACCTTATCGACCGCCTACGACGAAAATACATTATTCTAATATGACCGGATGACGGAGGTATTTAATTAAGGAAACAAGCAATAGTCCAATATCTCTATATTATTAAGATGTATTTCAGAAAATTATTCGATTAAGTTATACCATCAAGAGATAGCGAATGTATAATAAATATCACACACTGATGTCCAACGACCGATCTTAGTGTGGGGTTTAGTATAGCAACTCCGCTATACCTGGGGACTCCGGTGGTTATGCCAGATGTTGATGGTGTCCATGTGACCAATCACGACAATACAATACACTCAAGATACTATCATCTTAGATAACAAATCATGTTGTATGATACAGACTAGACGAATGTAATATGCTGTTATGCAGTTAATTTGCGTCCCCTTTTCCAAAAAACAATACACCGAATCATCGTTTATCATATCGTATTTTTATTTTGCTTGAATCGGTAGAGACAGTCGACACTGCTAATGCATCAGTTTGTCATATGAATCCGAGTGTAAAGGTTATGTTCGTGTCAATCTATCTCAACATAACCTATCAAGCATTTCAGAGGCCTTTGAAGTAATGGTCGAGAAGATGTGTTGCCGTATAGCAATCGCAGTTAATGGGATAGTTGAGAAAAGGCATATTTCATAGTTGTAATACATTAGTGATCGTGTGGACTGATGACCTTTTCAACCCATCGTGCTTCGTGAGTAGCGTTTTTCAATGATTAAATTCTTCAACAATTGTCATATAACGAGAGAGAGCGACAAGGACAGAGAAGGGGAGTAGATAGAGTGAGAAAAAATTGTGCGCACGGGTAATGTGCCGCCATTGCAGGATGGTTGAAATACAAGCGTCTGGTCCGTCATTCATAATTCAGCCGTCGTCCATTAAAGAATTAACCGCGTTCATAATCTAAAAACCCATATTCCATGTAACAGCATTAGCACCAAATTCAAAAAGACAATCATAGTGTACAAAACATAATGTTCCAAAAATATAAAATCCATGTCGCTGATCAGTATTCTTAATCCATATGATATTCGTTGTAAAGTGGTCATCTAGAGAATGATGTATCTCAGCCACGCTTTGATTGTGTTTGTTCATTGAACACCATGCGGATCTTGAAGTGCATGTTCATACGGCCCCTAGCCCCGAGTTAAGCGAAAATAGAAACAAGTTACGAAATATACCGCCATGGATCTTGCTCGCCACGCTCGTATCTATCGAAGCAAGATGCAATATATACTCTTATTCTGTGTCTGGGTAGCTCTGTTCCGTTAGAGCATTTTCAATGCTCCAAGATCCCTAGTGATTTTGATACCGGATCATTTTTTGCAAAATTAAACTGCAACAACTACCTTAATAAACTCACAAAAACGTCCGAAAGCTGTGCATTTATGGAATTCACCCTTTTAATTTTGCCTTCAATTGAAGTTCGACTATTATCATTACAAAAAGTACCTTATTTGAATTTTTCACTCTCAACAGTGAACAGTCACAATCGGACCAATCAAACTGGGGTATATCATACTTATGAGGCGAATTGGGAATTCATTTGAATACGGAATACTGGTCAGTGATAAGGTTTGTATGTAAAGAACAACCCAACGTTTTTTCTATCATCACTTGAAATTGATGACCGTTTTTCTTTCATGCATGTTTGGAACTGATGCTAACTGTCGCCCGGTCTGTCGCATATTAGCGTGGACATTTCTATGTGGACGGCGGCTGGATATTGAACACCGGTTCTGACGCATGCGATTATAACGTTCTCTTCAAAATTGTTGAACTTTCGTACCCTTACGATATATTTCGCAAGCCAAAACTCCTATAGGTGAATTTAGTATACATGTATTTCAATGTTTAGCAATCAAAATTAATTTAAAAATGCGACCCATTTTTATGTTCATGTACAAGCATCGATAACATTGAAAGAGGCCAAATAAGTAAATTTGAATCACGCTCAATTTCTTCTACATATATAGAATAGTGTGTCACCATTTTATGACTTTCGGAAAATTAATAAGACAAATGTTATAAACACTATATAAAAAAAAATAGATTTTTTTCAACGAAGAAAAGAAGCAAAACTGTCAGATTGTTTCATATATATTGACGATTTGCGGCTGCGACGGCATATCTGGTGTCTTTTCGCGTCATTAAATACGAGCATACTCGCATTAGTCATGTGTGTCTTCTATATCATCGACAACCTGTTCCACACTGTTGCGTCATATGAAATAAACACAGACCAGCCAGAATTGCGTCCAATTATACAGTAAAAGAATTTAAAGTATTCAAGCGTCGGACGTGACATTCAAGAGCCAGTTATCGTCCATACTCCAATGACCTAATCCATCAGATAATAGTAGCACTATTCTTCAATATTGTATATCAACACAGGTTAGTTTCTTGCCTAGCTCAAGCGCGCTCCAGTTTTCAATGGTGATGAACAAAGCATCCAAGCCCCGCGTTAAGTGAAATTTGGAGCCAGTTATAGAAGTCAGATCAGGTATTCAGTATTCATGATGATACAGTATTCCCACAGATTTCTCCATAAAGAAATTTCCGCGTCAATATTCAAAAGACGGTTGTTGTACAACCGTCAGGACAACTTCCAATTATGCATTAAAGATAGAGCCAGAGATCTTAAAAATTACCATCGTACGTTGCAATCATTTTCTTCGTTTCTGAGTCGCTCATTTCAGTTTTACCAATAGCCCCAAAAGGGAGCCTGCCACATACATGTAAAGCGTATGCCAGGCTACAACAGAACAAAAGAATGCATCGGGTGGAATGTCATATTGACTATACTTGTGTAACACAGTCAAATACATTACGCTAGTCCAGACAAGCAGGGGAAATGACCAGCTGGGCTAACTCAGTCGATCAGAAAAAAACATAATGCCTTAAACAGCGAAATCTGACGAATCAACTCGAAATTTCACCAAGCATAGATGCTAAATATCTTACACGAGACATCTAGAACAACTACAATGATCAACCTCAAAGTTAAGCAAAATCAAAGAGACTAAATTGTATCAATACGTTCGAACACTATCTCCGTTTTCGTACGGCAATGAACACCTGTTCCAGTCAACTCCAATTCCAGTTGTGCATCAAAAGACCGAGAGCCAGACAGCGTGATCATTTCCATCTTCTTTTGCTATCATTTTATGCGTGCCCGTGGCAGTCACTTCTTTGCTGAAGTTCTGACAAAATATTTGTTTTTAGATATGCCGAGCTTATTTGAAACGTAGAACGTTATCAACATTTCGGGTTCAACGTTCCGGTGGATAGATGACCACTTTTGCAGGCAACCTTTGCATAATCTGCTCAATCACTACATCGCTTACACTTGTCACACCGTGTAATTGTGCTCGTCTACCGCTTTCATTCTGGTTAAAGGCTCTTCGCCGCCTCAATAAAACAGACGAGGATTTAGGTACGATACAATTCATACAATCATGATTTTAAATGAAATTGTCTGGGTTTTGTCATTCTTCTTACAAGGGTGTTAACATAATATTATGCTATCACAGACACATCTCTTCTAGTCAAACGGGCTTAAGTGCTGGCAATACGATAACCTTACCTGCGGCACTTCAGAGAGATGAATTGATTCCTTCGATTTGTTAACATTTTTTCTAAAGTGGTATATTTTAATGCCGTGCTGTCAATATAACTTTTATATTACGCACTGTTAAGTGGTCGTCCGAATGTATATATTCGACAAAGATGACCTAACATAGACCGAAATATTAAAGTTAAATCAACAGCATCATTAAAAGGGTATATCTAGGATATCGGGGAAGTACTTTTCATGCAAATGATCCATTTTGTCACTCCGTTCTGCATGAAGCCGACGCAATATGTATTTATAAATGGCTGTTTCGAAAATGGGATGGAAATATGGCTAGTTGACGGCAGCCTTGTGAAACCAAACTCCAGAGATTACAGGATCACGAACTATATATGCTGAGATGTATGAGCTCTAGAATCCGTTCAATTTTTCACTTGGTTTAATTGTTTAATTACGTAAGTGTAAAATATTTGCTCGATATTTCTTTGTGACCTCTGTAAAGGGAGCTAGTTATATTACCTTGTAGGCTCATTACACGGCTTACCAAACGCTAGTATTTTTATACTTCTGATTCCCCCTTTGTACTATCATTCGCCTCATATCCTTTATGTCTTTCGGTTTAAGTTGAAGTTGTGTTGAGGGTATTATTTTTTTTCAGGAGACGTCGCTTGGCACGTGGTCTAGCTCCTGACTATTATCAACGCTTGTATTAGACGTATTATCGTGACCAACAAGCTCCGATCATTGCTTGTGTGTAAATTCATGGTTAATACATGGTCTGTGGAAAGCGTAAATTGTAAATCTCATAAAATATATCGTGTTTATATATTCTCAGACTATATAGATAATTCGAGCTAACCAGATTATTATGTATTATGTCAAGTTAAGCTGTAGATTGTTGGCCATTCTGAGTGGAACTTTTTTCCAATTATTGGCAAACCGGGCAGTTCGATCGTCTCATTCGAACACTTCTTGCGCACGGGTCTGAGCCATACACTCTAGGTCTTTCCCAGTGCGGGAAACTGCTTTCGAGATCCAACATATTCAGCACTTGTTTAACATCGATTGACTATGGTATCAATGCCATGTGTTCATAATTGAACCAAACGGCAGGTATACTCTGAGTCTCCTCTTGCGAGATCTGAAGAACACCAGTTTATTCTACTCACCAGCACTAGGACATGACGACTACGCGAAACATAGAATGATACCAGGGGAAACAACAGCTGATATATGAACATGGCCAGTCTCAATGGCGATATTATTATATCAGTCCGTGACCCAGTGACAGGGCACGATGTCCTGCTCGGTGATTCAGACTTGATAGATTATCACTTCCGGCTAGCCTCAGCGTGGGCAGCTGTAATATAATTGATTTTCAAACATAACACGACGGTGGACTGGAATTAGCTTTTAACCAGACCAGAGAAGGATTATGTTGAAACAAAATGTGTTTGAAGAATATACAATCGCCCCTTATATCGGAATGAATATTTCACATTGTATGTTTCATTACAAACTCTGGAGGATAGCCAAACAATAACTCAATATACAAAATATGTGTGGATGTCAAATCTCAAGTTCATCTTACGTTCAGAAATTCAAACTGCTGTGTTTATTTGGACGAACACAATACTTGAGAGTTTATTAATTTAAATGTATCAGGCTGCCCATGGTTATCTATTCGAGGGAATATACAAATAAGCTCATGGTCACATAGAAGCTTCAATCTCTCAATTTATCGTTGTTCCAGAGCACTAGAGAAAAGATATGATCAACAAACTCAAATCCTTATCCACGTGATGCTGTAGAAGATAACTGTTGGACAGATCGCTCGTAGTGCGTGAAACTGCTATTGAGGTCCGACACTTTCAACACTTGTATAACATCGATTGATTATGGTATCAATACCATGTGTTCACATCTGAGTCAAATTGCAGTTACTCTGAGTTTCACCATAAAAGAGCTGAACAACACTAGTTTATTGTACTCGCCATATATAGGACGTAACTACTACGTGCCAGAAAGAATGGCAACCGGGGTAACAAATACAGATGAATGTCCAGCGTTAGACTCAATGGCGCTAAGTCAGTCGGCGACCCAGTTCCAGAGGACAATGTTCTGTACGCCAAGATTGATTATCACTTCCGCCTTGTATCAGCTCAGACAACTTTAACTCAATTGGTCTTAAAATGTAACACGGCGGTGAATTGGAATTAACTCTTAACCGAACCGATGAATGCAATCGCTTCGCCGACGTCTGAATAAATTCTTCCCATGATCTGTTTCATTACACACCATAGAGGATATTTTACTATATAAAGTACCTGTGAATGTCAAAACTCTAATTTGTCTTACGTACAGCAACATAAACTGCTAGGGTTATTTGGACAAACAAGTAAATGCTTTTATTAATTTAAATGTTCCAGGTTATGAGCCCCTGTTCGAGGGTATGAACAAATATGCTCAGGTTTACCAAATAGGATAACCTAGGAAGTTTCAGATCTCACTGTTTTCTTCGTTCCGCATCACTGGAAAAAAAGGTGTGATCAATCGCAAATCCAAAACGGTGCTAGGGGCCGTGTGGTCATATCATCCAAGTTGCCACATGAACAGGTACAATACAAGCGTACCTGAGATACAACACATATCACGAATCGTTAGATTCTTGGTATGTGCTTTAGAATAGGTTAACCAGAAGACTATTCTGTGAAGTCATGTGACGCAGTCAGTATGTCGGCACTTCCCTTATATGTGTTGTAATCGATGTGTGGGTGTAGGCAATAGTGGTCGTGGATATCCTTGTCTGTATAAACAGCGGCAATCTGAATGATGTTTCCGTGAAGCCAAAAAAACATACATCCTTCAGGCTACATGAGCAGGGACAATATGATTGTTTGAGTAAGATTTTATCGTTGCTCCGTGGCTTTCTACTGGCCCATATTACTACCTGATACGTTAATTAACAACAATTTTAAACCAATTACAATTAGCTCAAAAAAGGCCGTCATTAAACGTCATCAATGTTATAGCTATTCCAAATCGTACTATTTAGTGAAAGAAAACGGGACATATCACCGGCTTTCACATACTCAAAGACAAATGCCGATTTGAACGATATACCAGATGGTTATTTCAAACGCTTTGAGGCGGATTTTATGAGCTGCCACATTGGTTTCTTAGTCGAAGCAGAATGGTGACTCGTTGATTGATGTTTAGGGTTCATTTCGTAAGTAGATTTTAAGAGCTTACATGATATTACGTCTTTCCTGTAAACCTCTTGAACAAAACCTTTCTCGCGTGAATAAATATGTACGCTACTCAACAAGACCCTCGAGGTAGCTCTGGACCAAAAGCAATGTGTGGGTGAATAGGTAATGATGTCATAGCGCAACACAATCTACTCAATTGATGCGAATAATAAAAAGCAACACGGAAAGATCCTCAGTTATTTTCTTTCTGAATTCATACTTTGCGTTCATTCTGGACCAATAAAGCATTCTTCCTAGAATAACTACCTTCTATCTGAGAGAGAAAGAATGTTTTTTTTATTTATTTGAAAATGTTGAAGGCTGGAAAATATCGGTCAATCTGATCAGTCTACGGTTACGTTGTAAGAGTAGCTACTCTTAATTCTGTTTACCTTTTCTGGTATAGTCTAAGCGAGAATAACTCGAAAAAAATAAGACCAATTACCCAATCCTTACTGAAAGTATTCTAGAATGCTCCATAATACAAACGATTTCCTGGAACTAATTCGAAGAATAGAATTAGACCAGAGTCTCATTTCTCTTAATTGATGGACTACACAAACATATACAAGACGCAACTACGATCAGCACAGTTTCTTCATACCAATTTCTGGACGATGCATGAACAATAGATCGATACTCAAGGTTAGAACGAACAAGTGATCGATATCAATAAAGAACTGTGTTTTGATATCCTACCAACTTACAGCTGGCAACCACCTTCAACAAATCAACAGCCTTCGTGCGCTTTGATTTTGCGCAATTTATTTGGCAATATAACGTTAACCGGTGGTCACCTAAGGATTTGAAGTCCTATCTAATAAAAGTTACGGGTCTCCTTGGGTTTATACTGTCTGCAAACGTGTGTTCAATTTGTCTTCTCCCTGTGGAACTTCAGCTATCATCAGGACGGTGGATAGGGGCCTGGATGTAAACTATGTTAGATAAAGAAGACATTGAAGGAAACAGACACTCGCGATTCGGAAACACATCCACTATATCTGACATTCGATATTCGGCCGTCGTCCACACAAGACTTATTTCGTATGACAGCTAGCACGAATTAGTCATAAGTTTGTTTTAATATGTAGGAATGTATTTTCTGTGCGACAATATACGCGTCAAATTCTTGGGTCAGCCGTTTATAATTGACCGTGATAGATAAATGTCATAATATAATCCTCAGATAACATCGATTTAATGAGGGAAAATGCTAAAGCGATCGATCAATGTGTTTCGACAGACGATCTTTTCGAGTAAATCCACGAAACAAATCCATTCAATTGGAGGATCAAATCTATTAAGTCCGCGGATTAGAAAAAAACCAATCATCAGGCACTTGTTCTGGTTATCAAATACGTCTACACAGGAGTTGTTCACTTGCTAGAAGACTACCAAATGAGAACAAAGTAGATGGAACGGCGCTGATTGAAATTAAATCCGACTCTTTTCTGCCATTTTGGTCTGGCAGTACTAGCTAGGTGATTTGTAGGTCGCGCAGATTTGTTCGGGTGGGTGACGAACCATTTCAAAGTTGTCTTTGATTGGTCTTTTAATTTCTTCGGCAGAAAAACTCTCAATTGAAGCGATATGTCGACTCGGTATTGCGTCGAGCGGTATTGCGTCCCAAGCCAGGGGGACTGAAATTTTCCTCAATTGATCCCTGAGTAGAGAGAAATAACCTTGAGTGTGACATTAAACCAAATTTCCTCTCCCCCGGAGTAGACTCTACCAGATGATGTGAAAAGAAATCCAAAATGGCCACTAGATGTCGCCACACAGATGTCATATGTCTGGTCGCTTCCCCGGTCAGATATTTCAAACTTTTTATTAAATTTAAGTGTTTTTTTTTTTTTAAATCACCCCATCATGCCCGCCATTCTAAATATGCCATGATCCTCTGCTAAGTCTCAAATAGTTTCTGTTGTAGTTTTACCTTCAGTAGACGGACATGTTGCCATTCAATGTGTTACACGGGTTTAATATTTAATCGGTTTAGTTACTTTTCACATGCAAAATAGATGATGGTAATGCCATCTACATAACTGCCTTATATTAAAGTACTACATGGGAAAGTGTATATTCTAAAAATATTATATATTGACCATGTTACTTTTGGGCCTTGGGCTTTTTGAGACCTGCCCAGGCCTGGGGGCCGAAATGCACCCCCCCCCCCCCGCCCGCCCCTGCTAATTATTTTTCTTACCTCTTGAGGTAGGGGGTTGAAACTTACCGCACTATACCTTTGGGTCAAGCTCTACCAGAAAATGTAAAGAATCCAAGAGGACCTCTTTGACGACGTCGGATTGACGTCATCTTTTAAAACGGCATTTTGTCGATGATAAATTAGTAAATATTAAGGTGATATGAAATAACATAGTTTTCCCCCACTTTTCATCGCGAAAGAGCATGCAGCAATTATGAATAAAAACGACGAAAACATCACTTTTCTGGTTCCGCATGTGGCCACCATCTTGAATTTACCAATAACCCTCTCCCATTATGCAAATAGGCTAAAATGACCCCAATATGTTAAATTATAAAGTCACGGAGTGTCAGCCCTGAAATTTTTGCCTTTCCGGAGATAGTGCAGAAAGTTTTTCCGTCTGCAGAAATTTTAGCTATCAATGGGAGTTTTGAGGTATATATTTAGTTCATTATTCATTGTCAATCGATATGAATGCTCATTCGTCTACGTTTGGCTATGCTTTCTGAGATGTATCGAATATATGGGATAACTTCCGGTGAACAAAATGCAACGAAACCCATTAACATCATATCGAATTAAACCTGAAAACGGTATTACTATGAACTAAGACTCTCACCTGTATTTTGACCTAATAAAGTCTTTATTTGAAGCTACGGTTATTTAGTAAATTGTTTCATCATATACTTGATGATGAGATAGTGAATAGTATCAGTTGAATAAACGGGATATATTTACTGTGGTGATGATATCAAGTATATCATCGCTGAGATGATATGACAAATGACGCCACAAGCAGTGAAATGCATGTCACCATGGTTACAATCATAAAATAATTGACCCAAACTGCATCACGTTTATTCGCAAAAAGAAAAAGAAAAACAAGCTAAATATTTGGGAAGGACTTGTATATTATCATGCCTTTTGATAACGGGACTATGTCAGGAAATGAAACAAAAATAAGCAGAAAAAATAATACTCGGAATATGATGATAATGGGACCGCTTGCCACGTACGCATGCATCGACAGGCGAACGCAGCTCTAGTGTGGTCAGAACTTGAGCGAACAGAAAAACACATTCATCTGTTGAAAGCTCAAACCACGAATATATCTTTTTCCTGTGACATGAAAACAACCCTTAAGGCCCATTCTCACAGTGCGATTTGTAGTAAAAACTTGTAGCATACAACTCAGTTGCATCGTAAGGACACTCTTACGATTTTAGTCGCATGCTACAAGCCGTATGATATAGAACAGGTCCTATTTCATACGCTCGGTTGCATGCTACAAATCGGGGGACTCCCCTGTCGAGTTGTTACTACAAATCGCATCGTGAGAATGGGCTTTACCTGGTCTGAGCTTTTTGTGACCTGACTTATCCAGGTCTGTGTGTTTCTCCCCAATACACCGAATATCGTTCTTACACGTGGAGCTACTGGATTGAAGCGTACCACCCTAGACCTTTGGGTAAAGCTCTAATGTGTGAACAAATCGTTTTGTCGATGTCACATTGACGTCCCATTCTAAAAAATACATTCTTGATTGATCTTTTGTTAAATTGTTCGATTAGTTTGTGTTTTCTTCGCAAAAACTACATGGCAAACAGGAAAATAAAAAAAAAATGCCCACCTTTCCTTAAAGAAAAGCAGGAATTTCGAAGAAAAATGGCGAAAATTAGATCGACCGACATTTGGGATTTGCCGATGACCCTCTGCTCGGGGGTTATACAAAAGGGCTCAAAATTAGCCCAGTATGATCGAATGCAGACTCACAGAGTGTCAGCTCTCACTGTTTTGCCGTTCCGTAGAGACAGTTCAAAGCGTGGTTGGCATGGTTTGGGGCATAATAGCAGCCCTCAGCCCGGTAGGCTTAATTCAACTCTCGTTAGTGTGTATTCATTCCAAATCAGATGTGAAACAAAATAGTTTTTATCCGCTTTTCGTCGCGGAAAACACAAATTTTGAAGAAATATGACAAAAACATCACTTTTCTGGGACCCCAAATGGACGCCATCTTGAATTGTTTCATGATCCTCTGCTCGCGAGGTTATGTGAATAGGCTCAAAAGAACCCCAATATGATAAGCTATAAAGTCACGGAGTTTCAGCTCTCCATTTTTTGTTCTTCTGGAGATAGCGCAGAAAGTTTAGTAGAAGAGCCGTTTCGCCCCCTCACTCCAGGCCAAGTAGGGTTAAAATTGTGTTATTTGGGAAGTCATGGGCAAAATTAAGGCAAATCTATAATTTGTTTGGACGGTCTACACGCTCGCTGTCTCAACAGAGCGACGTAAAAACATTTGCGACCAAACGCAAATAGTTATCAACATACACTTCCTTTTCTATATGGCGATGTAATGTTGTAATTGATAAACATTGTCTTTGTCATGGTCAATATTCTTTCTTCGTCCAGTCTGGTTCCGAAGCATCATACGAAAAACAACCGGTGATAAATCATATAGCTTCTATTGAGACAATCATAAATCATTACTGTGGGTAGAAGGCTGCCAACTGTCAAAGTTAGTCAGTGATAATTCAACCTTTCCCCCTTAATGTATGTCATTATGGTCTGTGCAAACTGATCTGGAGATGTACCGCCATACAGGAATAATTCTTTATCTGACATGTTCCATTCCACAATCAATGTGGTTAAACCAAAGGACAGGCTAATTCCCAGGAAATATAGGCGAACTCTGTCAGTCCTGTCTGCAATTAAACTAGCATTGCATTGACATCAATCATACAACCTGTTCAATTGGTCACTGACATGTCAGGAACATGTAATCTATATGTAGATGAATTTGCGGAAAATAGACCGTCAAACCGTCAAGATAATACAAAAGCTGATTGCTTCTTTATTCGAGGATAATCTGTTCTATTTTCCACTTAAACTTGACAAGCCTAATACCTCGTGCCACTATTGCAAATATATAATAGCTAACTCAGAGATAAATTCATGCACGCACATATTTAGAGAAAAGTGTTAAAAGAAACACATGTGCCGCTTCATGTTCACAATCATTATAAGCCGTGGAATTGTACCTGATTAGGAACGTGGTTCGCATGATAACGAAGTATAGGATAATGCGCGAAAATGGTACCTTGTTCACAGACAATGGATTTCAAACAATCATAGTTTTAAAATTATGTAAGCCTAAATCTAAATCTATTTTTCATGCAGAATAGACTCATTTAGTTGCAGACGAGAAGCATATCTGCAGTTCGGTGCATTGAAATCAAGGAAATCTTTTGAGCAAGGCTACGATATTTTTCTAATGGGGAACCCCGACCATGCCATGTTGCCTCTTTGGTAACATGATTGATACGTGCTCATTTAACAACGTGCTGTGGACATACTGGGTTGAGACGAAAGCATAAAAAACAACATTGAATGAAACAAATTAACTTAACTAAGACATGGTTAAATGAGAGCGCCTTGATGAATGTGCATCAGAATTATGTGTTTGATCAGTGACCCCCCCATCCCCCTTCTCCCTTGGTATGCTGTATCAAGCACACTGTTCAACAGACAGTAACTTATATTATTAAAGAACTAAGAGTGTAAATAAGGCCATGATGACGGTTTGCAATTTTTAGATTCCCAGTATCCACATACACTGACGTCAGATTTTTAAGAAATATCTTTCTCGAAAAGTTTTCACCTTCTGATGTGCTCTTTTCAGCAGAGTTAGCAGAACGTTGTTGTGCATCTGTTAGAACCAGTTTTGTGCGGTGGTTTATGCTTTTGGGGCGTCCACTACATTATTGGTATATGTGTATGAGTCGTTGGGAAGGAAATATCGCCTTCATTGAGAAACATTTTGTGCTTGCTAAATAATTCTTCCAGGTTAAGTACAGTTTGGGAATGTGTAGACGTGTTCGGTGAAGATGAATCCATGCTCCGCTTCTTAACCAGCACATGTTAATAGTAATACTGTTACGGTCAACCGGGAATTCCTAAGACAACTTCGTTGCAGAAATACCCAGCTGATCGGTCAGGATGGCTGATTATTATTTCATAAAAATCGCCAATAGTCAGTTCTGACACCACCGGTTTTTAACCGGAATTCCACCTTGTACTGAATACTCTAATGTTGAATAACTGGATAAATGCAGTAATAAGTTGAATAACTTTTATTCGTATAATAAACTCTGTATTGGTTACATCAATAAATTCACTGCGATATCATTAAATTCATCGTACATGAATATCCAATAAACGTAAGCTCTCCTGATGTTCCGTATTCTGTTGTTATTCCGTTCAGATTCTGTGGTACTCCGTTTTCATGTCCTGAGTATATTTCTGGATCCTGTGTAATTTGTACATCATATCCCCGATCTCTGATGGAAGATCGTTAGTTACGTTGGTATTCCATAAAATTTCACCCCGTCCTTTATATCTGGTTACTTCCCGACTTGTAAGTTGTCTGTGTGATCTGTGTGTCCGTAATTCACGTCCGTACCCCGTCCTTTATATCTGGTTACTTCCCGACTTGTAAGTTGTCTGTGTGATCCGTGTGTGTCCGTAATTCACGTCCGTAATTCCTGTTTGACATCCTGGATTTTCTATTATGTTGATTTCAGGTAAGTATTGATACCATGGATATCACTGTATGCCGATATGCTGGATCCGTGTATTCGGTTACCCGTGTTACTGACAAGCTTACTCCGTGATTTATCCAGGGGTGCGTTTAATATGAATGAATGTGTTTTAGTGTTTCAGTGCTAACACTCTGACTTGGTCTGTCAATGAGTGAAAATTCTAATACTCTGCACATTCATTAAATGTAAGCTTGTCATTGTCCCTGTTATAATCGTGCCTGCATTAATCCTATAATCTCTCATATGTGCTGTTGATCATATGATCTGTGTATACGTGGCACTGTGATCCTGGGCTGGATATTAACAATGTATCAATATGACTGAACAATGACGTCTATATGGATTTCAAAGTTCGGTAGTATATTTTAGCCTATCGACTAGTAAATATACACCTCTACAATGTGTTCCATTGATCCAGTAAATTTTCTCGGGGTCCAGAAATTTATCTCGGGGTTCCAGAGATTTTCCTAGGGTAGATTTCCTGGGTATACGAGATCAGCAGGTTTTTCCTGTTTGGTTACAATAATATGGATTACAAAGCTCCGGGATACATTTTAGCCTATCGACTAGTAAATGTACACCTTTGCAAAGTTTTCCATTTATCCAGTGATTTTTCTCGGGGTCCAGAAATTTATCTCGGGGTTCCAGAGATTTTTCTCGGGGTAGATTTTCTGGGTATATGATATCAGCAGGTTTTTCCTGTTTGGTTACAATAGTATGGATTACAAAGCTCTGGGATACATTTTAGCCTATCGACTAGTAAATGTACACCTTTGCAATGTTTTCCATTTATCCAGTGAATTTTCTCGGGGTCCAGAAATTTATCTCGGGGTTGCAGATATTTTTCTATGGTAGTGCATGGATATAGACACTGACGGACTATCAGGTTATTCTGGCATACTCCTTGCTGTACTTGTCCCCTTTTTAATTACCTGATTGTAAAGGATTTCAGGGTTTGTTTTATCGTTGGATGTGCTCACAGGATATTTCAGTTCATCGACTGTGCATCTGACTCGGTTGGTACCAAGTGACGATTCTCTGTGCGACGACGTAATTTATACTTTCCCGCTCGTGCAACCGTAGCGCCCCCTATCGGAGCACAGGGCACTTCCATATCCTGGAAACCTCAGAAGAGCTTACCATCATTACTCATTAAACTGGAACTAATTGTTCTCAACCTTAGCTGAATAGGGTTCTCAATTATCAAAGCTAATTATTTCAATCAATTATAATTAATGATAATCCACGAAAAGTACTCTAAAATGAACTGAAAGTTGGTTCAGGAGTAGAGCCTCGATCTCGATCTTTTCGTCAACATGGCGATCATCGAAGAAATCTTTCGTCAGAAATTGTGCATAAATGTTAATTTAATAAACATCAATGAAAACCATGTTACGACAACAGCTGGGCGAGCGACTAGAATGATCAATTAACCATTACAGTAAGTGTCAACGTGGATAGAGACGTATTCATCTTTAGAACAAGTAAAATTGGTTGCTATCAGAACTCTGTCAAATTACAACAACAACAAGAAGTACGGCATCATTATGAACTAGAACAAGTATTTAATGAATGCAAAAACATATGAATCAGAATCTTTCGCGAGAAGGTTTACACATCAAAAAAATATATATATATATACCCCCCCGACTTGACTCGTCACATTGCCCCCCTCGTAGATGTTAGCTGTCCCCAGCAACATCCTGTCCATTGTAGCTTTTCCGACAATTATCCTTCAAATATGTCCAATTGAAGATTTTAAATAGCGGAAACAAACGAATTTACAGTTCAACATTTTAAAAGCAGTTTAAAGTTCATTTCTCCTATCTGGGCGCCTGTGGTCGTCACGTTTCTGCACCCGCCTTCTATCCTGGCTCGGGCTCCTTGGACGTTTGCCATGCATGGGCTGACGAACCCAGGGGTAGCGAGGTTGGTAGTAGGCAGGTCTCCCAAATGGATGCCTAGACCTGCCCACTTCACTCCGGGAACGGGATTGATCGTATCGAGGTTGGCATACCTCACTCCTAAGTTGGACTGGTTCAGCGGGCCGTTTAGATCTCTCTTCGCTCCGTGGTGGTTGAGGTGCTGGTTCAGGTTCATCATCTGGCATCGGAGTAGTGTCACGCTCATTTCTAGGTGGATTGGCATCTGTGGTAGAACTCGGGCCCGTCAGATCTACTACTGCCTCTGGCTTTCTGGTGGAAGGCTCCTTATCTTGGTCAGGGACCTCTCTCACTTGACTGGTTAACTGCCCACTGCGTTTATGGCCTTCAACGACACCAGTGGTCATCTCTCGCAGGAACTGAAGTCCTTCGGCCTGGCGGTTCATTGCGGTGGTGAGGTTCGAGTGAGCATCAATGTTTCCTTTGTAGAAAGCCCGCAGGACGCCCGTCTGCTCAGTTAGGCCCTGGCTGATTTTCGCTGAGGCGTCGGTGAGGAGCGATGCTGCTCGATTTATTCTGGACACTTCTGTTTTAAAGCTAGAAATGGTCCGCACAAGCTCACCAATCTTGCATGTCATCTCTGAGTGCTTAGAATTCATAGACTGAGTGAGGGATTCGGTAAGTTCGATGACGCTCTGTGTCAACTTGGTTTGTTGGTGGTGGGTGGTTTCTAGTATTCCAGCGACCTGGGCTATGTTGACATTGGTAGTCATCAGCTGTTTCGTCACCGGTCGTAGGTCCTGCTCTGGTTGGACAGGTTGTGCTCGGGCAGCGACCAAAATTGCTGATGACACAGAGCCTACTGTACCCTCTATCGTCTGTTGGAGTGCCTCTTTAATTTCTTGTACTGGTAAACAAGGTCTGGCACATGCAGGTGTTGCTGGAGGTTCTTTCGGGTGGTTCTTTCGGCTGAGAACAGATCTAGTTTTGGTCGGTATCTGGATTGGAGAGACGGATTCACCCAGCAATTGCTGAACTTCACCTTCATCAGGATGTAGTTCGATGTCCATGGCCGTTGATGTTGAGGCTCTGGGTTCCGGGCAGTCCTTCTGTGTGA
>JAVTVY010024039.1:0-98141 GCA_036873755.1 Hanleya hanleyi
ATGGATGGTAGTGATGGTAGGAATGGTATGGATGGTAGTGATGGTATGGATGGTAGTGATGGTAGGAATGGTAGTGATGGTATGGATGGTAGTGATGGTATGGATGGTATCACAGGTACATCTTTAATCATAAGAAACATGTGTACCAAGTTTCATAATCATTCAATGACAGCTGACAACTGCAGCAAACTGTGGTGTACAGATGTACATGTGCACTTCGGCTAAGCGCAAAACTCAATCAGTTGCCATAATTTGGAGAAAAATTAATATTTCATCTCAAAAATAAAATAAATCCTCCAATCATAAGAAACATTTGTACCAAGTTTCGTAATCATCCAATGAGAGCTGACAACTGCAGCAAACTTATCATGTACATGTATATGTATACATGTAGAGGCCTACATGTACAATTTACCTAAACAGAAAACTCTTTGCATTTTCCCCACTTCCTGTTGGAGAAAATTAATATTTCTTTGTCAAAAATAGCACAGGTACATCCTCTAATCATAAAAGAAACATGTGTACCGGAGTTTCATAAACCCAGAATCCCGTGACAGCTTAGGAAACAACTGAAGCAAAGAAAGTTACCATGTAGATGTATATGTATACATGTAGAGGCCTACATGTACAATTTACCTAAACAAAAAACTCTTCATTTGCCATAATTTTGAGAAAAATTAATATTTCTTCTCAAAAATAGCACAGGTACATCCTCTTATCATAAGAAACATGTGTACCAAGTTTCATAATCATCCAATGACAGCTGACAACTGGAGCAAACTTACCATGGACATGTATATGTACAATTTACCTAAACAGAAAACTCTTCATTTACCATAATTTGGAGAAAATTAATATTTCTTGTCAAAAATAGCACAGGTACATCCTCTAATCATAAGAAACATGTGTACCAAGTTTCATAATCATCCAATGACAGCTGACAACTGGAGCAAAGTTACCATGTAGATGTATATGTATACATGTAGAGGCCTGTATGTACAATTTACCTAAACAGAAAACTCTTCATTTCCCATAATTTTGAGAAAAATTAATATTTCTTCTCAAAAATAGCACAGGTACATCCTCTTATCATAAGAAACATGTATACCAAGTTTCATAATCATCCAATGACAGCTGACAACTGCAAAAAACTTTCCAAGTACAGATGTACATGTGCACTTCAGCTAAACGCAAAACTCATTCATAGGGATTTTAACATTAGAGTACCCCAGGGGTAGTACCCCCAGGTGGCATACCCACCCACCATATTTTTTATATTTTTTTTATATTTTTTCTAATTTTTCTAGATTTTTTTTTAACTTGCTAAACCAAAAACCCATTCATTTCCAGGCAGGGGACACCGACACCGACACCGACACCGACACCGACGACGACATCCTCTTTCCCCCTCTCACAATATCTCCCCTTTACTTCGTAAGGCGAGATAAAAATGGCCGCCAAAGTTTCCAATCAACCGGGTCCAGATTCAATAGGGTTCTGGCCGGTCACGAGCATATGGAGGTGCACTGCAAGTTTGGTATACCTAGTCATTCTAAAGATATCTTGGTAATGAGAAAGCTGTGATGGTTTCACATAAATTAAAGATGGCCGCCAAAGTTTGACCGAATTTTGGCCAAGGGGTAAAAAGTAATATGAGACATCGGTGCATGGTATTGTTTTTAAGATACATGGTCAGACATACATATCTTGTACACTACAATATACATGTACTTGAAGATTCTACAAAGAAGCTATGTCGATATTTTTTTTCCCGAAAAATGACATATAATTGGATTTTTTAACTCAACAAAAGAGATATGGCAAAAAACATATTGAAGCTGTATCCTCTGACACATGACATCAGAGTTGGATTATGAGCACATCATATAATATCCACTAGTACGGTTGCTTAAGTCCAGATTTTCTCTTTGTCATTACAAGAGTGGAATGAAGCACCAAATTTGGCACATGTGTCAGGGCTTGTTTTTCCACGGGAATCCGGGAATCGGATTCCCGTCAGCGCTCCCGTAAAATGATTTGCGGGAATCCAACAGATTGGATATTAGCAAGCTGTATAGAAATGATAGCATTGGATTCACGTGAATTCCCATAGAGCTGGGTTGTGAGAATCTATCTGGATTCCTGTAAATTTTGATGAAAAACAAGGCCAGTGTGTTGTCAGAGGTACCAAGAACAATATCAGAAGGGGTGCACTGATTTCAAGACCAGGAAGCAATATGTGGCCCATTAGGGGCCCGGGAGCATTTTGGACCTATAAATGGCAATGTTTATCCCAACAATATTTAAAACATCATATTCGCTATCTTCTAGAGTAGGAGTCTGAAAATTTCTGCACTAATAATAGGGTTGGTAAAGGTCTAGTGAGAAATGCAAAATAATCCAAGATGGCCACCATAATGACGTCATAGCTATGTCAGAACCAAAAACGGTCAACTTTGGTGAATTTTCAATTGAAATTTTCTCCATATTAAGTAACTATACAGTAAATATTAGAAAATAATCGGATATAATGGACTTAGATGGAACGGCAGCACCTGACTGACCTCTGCCAAACTGTATCAAGTTGGACCAGATCCATTTTTATGAAACAAATCCGTTGAGGCTACCAAACAATGCAGCCAGTGACTGCAGTTCATAGCTATTAAGTGAAATGTGTCATTCTAATATAGCGCTTGACTTCCATCTACCCATTAATGAATGTTATTCAGGATTCCTGCTGCTGGAGATGACATAGCGGCGCTATTGCAAAAACTATGGCAGATTAAAAGTGGGTCAATGATACCTGATGGTAGCTGATACCAACATATAAGCTGTGGACGATGTATATACTTGTGGAAATGCAAGAATGCTATGAAGGAAACCAACTGTGCTATGAGATGGGAAATATCCTAGTGGTACATGACCAGTGTTACTGAGGAAATCTCTATTTCCTTCTCATGTGCTTGCTTGTACACTTTCAAGGAAGATTCAGCAAGGGACGCCATCAGAAGAACTCTAGCTGTTTGCTTCAAAGAGTCAACAACACACAGGGTATTGGGTGCAGCAAGCGGCTGAGCCAAGAGGCTAGAGACAGCACTTCCTGAAACTGTAACCCCAGAGCTTGTCAAGAATAACGTTTTATCTAACAGAATGTTACATGTATGTCAAAGGCAGGCAACTTTTCGTTAACACACTAATTTCATCAGCAATGAAAGACCATATGATCACAAAGAAAGAGAACATTATGATTTGCCAGTATGTGGCTCCAAATTTCCACAGCAGGAACAATGGGGAACAACTCCTTGACCGTGATATGTAAGTGAGCAAAATGAGCTGGCCATTCTTGGGGTATCCAAGAGGACCCAAAAACCAGTCGCCAAACCCGAGGTACCAGCAGCGTCGGAAAACAGTTTGATCTGGTATGATCACATCAGAGGATACACAGTTTGGTGCTTAAGGAAAGTAATTTTACATTGAAAGATTCCAGGTATACAAGCCAGGTTATACTATAGGTCCTAGCTTTATTCAAGCGAATATGATGGTGAGCCTTCGTTAGAGTCTATGCCCTGCTGGCCACGACGACTGTACAGGCAAAATTGAGAGAGCCAAAGAGAGACTGCATGCAGTGCCACAAGGGTTACCTTTTCACAGGGCACGAATTCACCCAGCATGCTGCTCAGTTTATGAATTTTGTCTTCTGGAAATGAATCTCATGCATACTAGATGATGGGTAGTAGGTATTAGTTTGATTGAATGCTCAAATGGGCCATTTTCATGAAAATGTACAAGTAATGGTAAAGACAAATTTAAAATTCAATTTGTGCAGTTTGGCTACCAAATGGAATTATTCAAGACCCTGTAGGCCACATAGATTGTTTTCCTATCAAACCATAGAGTCACTGCACTCAACCCCCGAAAATGGCTAGAAAAGTTTTTCCTATTCTAGCCCTATTCAGGTGGTAACGGAAAAGACAAATTTGTAACGGTAAAGACATTGAATTCAAGACCATTTTCTTTTAACGAACCAGTTAGTTTTAGTTTCTTAATGAAAGTCAAGCTGCCTTTTGTTAAACATATTTTTGCTGTTTTTCAAGTTCCAAGAATATTTATAATCAGAATGTCACTACAATTTCCTAAATAACTGTGTTAGTTGGCCAAGATTTTTTTTTGTCTTTACCATTATATTCCTGTCTTTACCATTATGGCATTTACAATGGTAAAGACAAGTTTGAGTAATGGTAAAGACAGATTATGTCAGCATGAGGTCGGCTGAACTGGATTAGTGTCTTTCATGGTGACTTTTCTTGATATACACCTTCAGATTTCTTGTGCTTTGTTTGGTAACAACCATAAATAACTTAAGTGATATAACTCCGTAACGGTAAAGACAGACAATAAGTGCGACACACACTTATTTTTTCAAATTTGTAGCAAACATGTGCTCTGTTGCCACAAGACTTGACTGAAAATGACTGCCCACACACTGTTACATTTATATGACATTTCTTGTCCTAAATTCCTCCAAAAAACATTCCTGGCAACGGTAAAGACAGTAGAATAAATCCAAACTTTTTGTAATACTTTTCACATATCAAGATATGTGAAATGAACAAGACTTTATATTCTCATATGTTTTACATAATGGTATCCAACAGAAAGATTCTCTTTATTAAATACTGTGCATTTACAATGGTAACCGTAAAGACAAATTCATTTTCAGATTTGAAAATTTAATCTTTTAAAGCAGTTATCTTTGCCAAACTAGACATTTTACAATAAAGAATACGAAGCTGCGCATCTGAAAACCCCTCGGCTCTGGGCGCCAGCCATTCATAATGTATTCAATTTAAAACAAGACTTCAGGAACACCAAGCAGTCAAGTAACAAATATACAGATTATGAAAAATTTTGCCATTAGAAATGGCCTCAAACGTTTCCGTCCAATCAGAGAAACCGGTATTCATTACATAAGTCTGTTGATGCATCGATGATATATACCAAATTTTACATCGAACATTTGAAAATTATCTGAGCTAGAGATCCCTAATGATTTCGCATAAATTAAAGATGGCCGCCCATCCTTCCCACCACTCAGAGAAACTGATGTGGTTATTCATTGCAAGTCTCTTGATACATAGATTCTGTATACCAAGTTTCATATAGAACACTGAAATGGTATCAAAGATAAACATCATTAAAGATTTTGCATAAATTAAAGATGGCCACCAAGGTTTCCGCCCAAGCAGAAAAACCAGAACTGTCTATTGATACATCGATGATGTATACCAAATTTTACATTGAGCACTTGAACCGTATCAGAGATATAGATCATTAATGATTTCGCATAAATTAAAGATGGCCGCCCATCCTTCCCGCCACTCAGAGGAACCGATGTGGTTATTCATTGCAAGTCTCTTGATACATCGATGCTGGATACCAAGTTTCATATAGAACACTGAAATGGTATCAAAGATATATATCATTGAAGATTTTGCATAAATTAAAGATGGCCGCCAAGGTTCCGCCCAATCAGAAACGCCAGAACTGTCATTTATCGTAAGTCTATTGATGCTTCGATGATATATACCAAATTTTACATCGAGCACTCGAACAGTATCAGAGATAGAGATCATTAATGATTTTGCATAAATTAAAGATGGCCGCCCATCCTTCCCGCCACTCAGAGGAACTGATGTGGCTATACATTGCAGATCTCTTGATACATCGATGCTGAATACCAAGTTTCGTATAGAACACTTGAATGGTATCAGAGATATATATCATTGAAGATTTTGCATAAATTAAAGATGGCCGCCAAGGTTTTCACCGAATCAGGGAAACTGGTTTGGTCATTCCTTTGAAGTTTCTTGATGCATCGATGATCTATACCAAGTTTCACACTGAACAGAAAAATGGTACCAAGATTAATGATTTTGCATAAATTAAATATGGCCGCCAAAGTGTCCAACCAATCAGGTCCAGATTCAATAGGGTTCTGGGTCATGAACATATGGATGTGCAGTGCAAGTTTGGGATGCCTAGGGTAAGTCGTTCTAAAGATATCTTGGTAACAAGAAAGCTGTGATGGTTTCGCATAAATTAAAGATGGCCGCCAAAGTTTCTAACCAATCAGGTCCAGATTCAATAGGGTTCTGAGTCACAAGCATAAGGATGTGCACTGCAAGTTTGGTGTGCCTAGGGTAAGTCGTTCTGAAGATATCTTGGTAACGAGAAAGGTGTGACGGACAGACGGACGGACGGACAGACGGACGGACAGACGGACGCCCCGACAGACGGACAGACGTACATGATGACGACAATACCCTTCGGCCAAATTTTGGCCGAGGGGTAAGAATTTTGGCCGAGGGGTAAAAACTATAAAATGTTCAATCATCTAGCATTTCCTGCAAATCTCTGGCTGTAAAATGTAAAATGAACAAAATGTGAAAATAATTGTCTTTACCGTTATTTGTACATTTTCATGAAAATTCCCCAAATACTCATACAAGTAAATGAAAGTGTTAAGGGTTATATAGAACAGTAGCCAGCCCCATTTGAACTGTCAGATGAACATGAAGTCATCTAGTATGTGGGTCACATCTGATATGCCGAATTTTGTAGTCATAACCGACTGCAGAGAATAACCTAACCTCTCAAATAATTTACAGGATGTGGAGCATCTTATTAAGAGGCACTGGCCATAAAAATCCTTGCTGCCCCAGGTGAACGGTAATTCGCTGGCTTGGTAGATATGATGCAGAAGGCATTCTTTAAAGAACTACCGTCGGTCCGTAGTTAAGTAACTGGCAAACTTTCACACATGTACCATCGAGGCTCAAACCCGTGCCAATTCAGTGGTGTGAGGATAGCGATCACCAGCGAAATGCCGTAGACCACTCGCCCACTGAGGGCACCTAAAAGTATTAGGTTCCTTTTTGGGGACTGAGCCTAATAGAGAGCAAACCATATTGTCACATGGAGAACTTGAGATTAGGGACCAGCAAACAGACACTTCAACAACTCTTTGTCTAATTTAGCTTATACGATAGCATGGTTTTGCATAGCAGATGAATGATTACGCGAGACAGTGAAGCATAGTTTCCTAAGTCGAAACCCTTCATGAAACTTGAAACAAGTAAATCTACCTCAGAGTAGTTACTCAGCACAGTTTTTAGCCTGATCCAGTTTGACAGTGTTGGAAGAGTACCCCCTTTACCACTCGATTTACACATTCTAATTTGCCATTTTTAATTGGCAACATTTGATGTAGTTCACAAGTGAGTGAGTGGGTGAGTGAATACGATTTAACGTCGCTTTCAACTATATTTCAGTGAAATTCAGTCATATCATGACGTTGGGTCCTTAATATTTCTTTTCACACCCGGGAACCACACGGGTGAGGTCCTATTCCTTTTCACACCCCGGAACCCCATGGGTGCCTCAGTTAGTCGCCTCTTACGACAAGCTGTCCGAGGAGCTGAGGCCTATTCTTACCATGACCTGTGGTGTGCACTACAACATCCCAGGTCAATCCCCGGAAGCCCCGTGGGGCTGTAGTTCACAACTGTAGCATGTACAATAACTTGGAGTTTAATCCTTCGAAACAAATTTAGTTTATAGTACCGATAATCAGCATTGACGATGGGGCGCTGATGGCCATATTGAATATCTATAGAAAAGAAATTAGCCAATAACCTTCATGTGTGCTTGATCGAGTCAATCAAAACTGAGCTTTATGTGTGCTTGATCGAGTCAATCATAACAGAGCTACATGTACAGAAACCTCTCGATGGAGCCTTTATAAATATATGTAAGAAATATATTAGCAGGTATACAAATACACATAAATGTGTATGGCAATAGTACCTTTATTGGTGACACTCTGGTGGCCATATTGGATCTTCATCAGGTAATAAAGCTTCCAATGATCATTATTACTTTCTTGTTGAGTCATTCGTGCTCGAAAAACATGTAGAAAGGCAATCTGGTATGGAAAGGCGATTCAAGTTGTCAAATAGTTGCCAACAGGAAGTTACTGTATATATTATGGCGGTCATATTGGATTTATGCAAATTAAGGGCCGCCTTCCACCTCCTGTAGAAATGGGCACCTCTTCTGAGATCAATCCTTGTACACAAATGAGCCTCTGTGCAAAACGTGGTGCTATATTTCAGTCGGTCACGATTTCGACCTTAATAAGCCACCAGACTATAGTTGGTTATGTCGAACGTCCTATTTTGACGTGCAATGCACAACAATTGGGAATGAAGACTTTATCATGATGTGAACAAAGGCATTATGTTTCTGCTCTGTGACGTTGGCATTACAATGGGAATCTTGCCTAGAACATTTGCTATGATCGCTCACTACGAATCATTTCAATCAGACTCCAATGTCATGGGTCAGTAGGTCATGATCTTCACCGTTTCCAAACAGGTGTGGTAATAGAGGGTTTCTAGTTTGTTTTTATCTAACTTCGACCATTTTTAAAAGCAGTAAACTGCTATTATATGTCAAATAAAATCTCTTTCAACAATTTAGTGTGGATGTAATCACCTGGTCTTCTTTTTCTGTTGATGTCGCATCCAGTGCTGTATTCATCTCCTGTACAATAATAGCAATGCAATAGTTATGGAAAATGGGACAAATAACCATGCACGAACAATTTGATATAGCACTGAATTTCCAGATACCAGTACTTTCAGCATCGAATTTGGTATGAGTTAAAACCAAACAGAGCTGCACAATGAGAACACAGTCCTGGTCAATTAGCAGACCACCTTCGACATGTCGCAGACACATATTCTTATACCACCAGGCTTTCCAAAAGCCATGGTATTGCATCTCCAAACCAACACCATAAATCACTGTCCTATCTTGGTACAAAGGTGTGGAACAAGCTACAACAGAGTGTAAGGGAATGTTCAACCCTCATGGCTTCAAATAAATTGTACTAAATTTATTATTGAGCCATTTTAACTGTGACGAACTTGTGTGATCTCGGCCAAGTTTATGATAATGTCTGTATCGTCTGATGTGAATTGTACTTTATAATGCCAGTATAGCTTAACCAGCTGTGATCTATTTTGTGATATATGATTGGGCGGACGCAGAAAAAATTCATAGGGGGGGGGGGAGGGGGTGTCGACTATCACAGCCCAAGAGGCAAGGGTCCAGGGGCCACCTAGGCCCCGGAAGCCTAGAGAAAGATGCATTCTGAGCATTTTTCCGGAAATAAAACTGATCATACTGCATGCAAATTTATAGTTCTATTTTCACGATTTTCGCAATTATAAGCATGCATCGATATTAAAAACATCGCACCTCATGCCTGCATCCATTTGGCTTTCTAGTTATATTCAAAACATACAAAACGATGACTTTTAGTTCTTGGAAGGGAAACCAATATGCCTACCAATACGATTCATTAACACAAAGATAAAACAAGGAAATCCTCACAGCCCAACAGGCGAGGGTCCAGGGGCCACCTACTAGGCCCCGGAAGCTCCGAAGTCTCTGAGATGCATTCTAAGCATTTTCCCGGAATAAATTTGGACATAGTGTATGCAGGTTTATGGTTCTATTTTCTCGTTATGCAATATCTTAACCTGCAGGTAGATATATTTAAAAATTCTGGTCATTTGAATAAATAGGTTCTGTTCATCAGAATTAGGGTTAGACATTGTGCTGTTTTTCAAAATCTAGACTGCTGTTCCATGGGCCTGTTATTTGGGTTTGAGGTCCAGTTACGTAAAGGGTTAAAGGCCCAGTGTAAATGGGTTGGAGACCTATGATTATTTTGGATTAAAGTTGCAGTGTAATTGGGTTAGATGAGTTTGATTGTTTTGGGTCAAAGGCCCATGGTTATTTTGGGTCAAAGGCCCATGGTTATTTTGGGTCAAAGGCCCATGGTTATTTTGGGTCAAAGGCCCATGGTTATTTTGGGTTAAAGGCCCGTGGTTATTTTGGGTCAAAGGCCCATGGTTATTTTGGGTGAAAGGCCCATGGTTATTTTGGGTTAAAGGCCCATGGTTATTTTGGGTCAAAGGCCCAGTGGAAATGGGTAAGACATCCATGGATTATTTTGACAATTAATTTGGTGAGATATGCGGGTTACTGGGTAAAGACCGATGGGCATGATGGGAGATGGCTTTGTGGTTCATGGATTATGTCGATAATCGGTTTGCACTTGACACGGTCTCGGATACTGTAGGACCTCGGATAATTAGTACCTCATCCTACACTGTTAGAAATCTATATTGGCATCCATGTTGAAAGCACAGTATCAAGCCGAAACTCCGAACAGCGGATGTCAACTGTATGACTTCCATTACCATGAAGATCAGCTCGAGAAGAAAATCCAGGATAAACACCTCAAATTAGAAAAGATCCTTCGTGGGTAGAATCAAGAGGGTATCCATTTCATTTGGATATATATTTTATCTCCTGATAACGGATAAATACAACGAGGACTATGTGAGCGGAAACACATCCTATAGCCGGTAAGGTGCCTCACATGCGGCGGATCATGGTTTACAGCTGAGAGCTGTAAAATCCTTACACTATTCATGCGTGAGGTACATGTACTATGACTTTAACGGAATAGAAAGAGCAGTAGCGAATGAATCGGTTTGGTGAGCTATGCGAGTTTGGGTAGAGGGCAGATGGATGTGAGGCCCATGTAGTGTTTCAAAGCTATAATCTCATTTCGGCTTGTACCACACGACATATCATCAAAACTGTAGTTTGTTCTTTTCTTTCGGGAGAACGATCTGTGAGATTATGTGGAGATCCAAATACCTTACTTCTTCTAATTATTCAGACGGCAAAACTTAACTTTAAGCATCTGCGGAGAGAAATTCTGCCAACTTTCTACAAATTTCACCAGCTATCTTTTCGGTTCTTTGGATAAATAACATATCCATGCCTCAGTTTTTAGCCTCAGTTGATATAAATGTTTTTTTGTTTTTTTTATTCTGCTTCTGAGTCTAATAATGCTGTTCGAAATATTAGAAGAAATAGGATATTTAGGTGCTTATTTGTATTGGGAATTGAGTCACTCAATCAGGCAGTACTTTGATGAGACAGTACACTTCTGTTCCTTTGTTCAGATAAATGTTTGATCAATAAGACTATATACATGTACCCACCGTCTGTAAATCCAGGATAGTGTCCACACAATTTATTGGACGATATCCATTTCTGAGCTTCTGTAAGTAAAAGAAATACATGTATGCAATAATCAGTTCAATAGCATGACCTTTTCCTAGCCAGAAGCTAAGAGTGTGCAATGTACATCAACATAAGAGTCAATAATATACTTGTATGTCAATGTTCTCATGTTTGCTACTCAACTTTGATGCAAAGCTATTACTATCGACCAGTATAATTGCTCGAGACATCAGAGAGAGAATTTCAGGTATAGATTCTTGAAATATTGAATAAATACATGTAGCTTACCTCTATGACATTCCTGTACCATGCTGTTAGTATTTTCCTCAAATTTTCTTGTGTCAGGAAACGTCTTCTTTTACCATCTAAATTGTTAAAAAAAAAAAAAATTATCTAGGTTAAAGGTGAAATGCAAAGGTATTTAGATTCTCCTTTTCACATTTTATATAGGTTGAATAATGATATAAATACCAGTCTATCTACTTCACTTGGTTTAATTTGAATTATCTTGTCTGCTAGAATCTTTTTAAAAGTTGGTACCCCTAGCACAGCTGAATTCAGATTTGCAAAACATCATCGCTTATCTTTCCTTGATTGTGACGTCACGTCAGACCAGCCGCCCAAAGACTGAACGTTAAAAGTATTGATGCTCGGCCACATGGTCTGATGTGACGTCACAAACGAACGTCAAACAAGGGCAGATAAGCGATGCGGATTTCATTTCTGAAATCGGTCAGGCTTGAGATGCCAATTTTGAAGCACTTTTCAAAAGCTACCAGGAGATAAAATACTTCAAATAAAACCAAACAGAGTATTTGGACTGATATTTCCATCATTAACTAGCCCGCAAAGAATATAAATAGGGAAATATGAAAACCTTTGCATTTCACCTTTAATATACATACAAAGAATTAATACAAAATTTGCAATGTATTTGTATTTTCCTGTTCATTTCTATTATTTTTAGCATGGTACCCTCATCAATAATAATGCCAAAGCCAACTCTAAATAAAGACATGGGCTGGCTCCAGTAGGGTGGCTCATAAATGAAAACCTTGAAATGTCCTATATATGTTTAAAGCAATAAGAAAACAGCAAATATTGTAATACTTGTAAAAAAATATTTGACTGATTTCTTTTGTTGAGCTCAGTCAATGAAACTATTATTCCATTAGTTGGCTAGGTAAATAGCTACACTTTTGCCCAATCAAATTTCAGCCTTTCAACTGGCATACAAAGTGGATTAAGTGTCAAATCGAGTCTTACTGGCGAAGGACCAGGGCAAATTATTTGATGGCATTCTTCAGTTGAGAAAAATCGATGGCACAACCTTTTACTTATAAATTGGAAAATACTAACCATCATCCTCATATGTGGAAGATGGGCTGAGGAATGGAACGTCTTGTGGCCAGAAATCTGGTATCTTCTCAGGGTTACCCCAAATAGACCGACTACCTTCACCTGCAATATATTAAAGACGTGTCACTAGTACAACACTGTAATCACACCATTCTGACTATCAGAATCTGACTATCAGAATGTAAAAAGGGACATACGTGAGATCAGTGGTACATTAGGGTGGTCCTTCCATTGAAGATCATGAATTTAAAGTTACAAAAACACCTGAGGACGTGATTAGAAGTTGTCAAAATAATACAACACGAAACAACACCTATATGATAAAAATGCTGGCATTCTGCCAAAATGACGTTGGGTGTAATTGAGGCAGAAATTGTTAAACTATTTATATTTATTCTTTATTCCTGTCTCGCGGTGTGTAATAAATAGGTTATCAGATTGTAAGATGTTGTATGAACTCATCTTTGTCTCAAGGAACCTGACTCACAAGCTTGTTCCTGCCCTCACATTCACAACTCATCCATACAGAACCATACAATATAATAACCTATGTTTACTAATAACTATGATTACTACAGTAACCTTCTGCTGACTGTATAGTACATGTATCAGTATGTTCAATTTGGAATTTTTTTGTAGCAGCAGATTCATCAGAACACTTGTCCAAGTCATCACTCTCTCATTTTATTTTATTAGTTTAGTGATTTTATTGGGGTTTATATAGATATTTTTTGCTGCACTGTTACTGTTACTTTGCATGAAATATATATTTCTTGTTTAAAAATAGTCTATTGGGCTTTCAATACCCCTCAGCTATCAGTTATTGTCTACACCCAGCAATCATGCATTGTATAATATCAGTGTATTTTTAGAACTAGATTAACAATAATGTGATCTAGTAGAGTTGACTGTAGTTCAGCTTTTGCAAAGGCCTGAGGTTCTGGTAGAGCATGACCAAATTCTTAGCTCTAAATATACTCTTCTAAAATGCTTATAATCAAATCAAGTAATTTTATCTTGGAAATATACATCAAGGTCAGTCATCTTCCAAAATTTTCAAGTCAATTCTAACTTAATTGCATAGGGAACATGAATTTGGAGATCTTAGACTTAACATGTAGAATTTGACCTTTTAAAAATAGGTCAAGGTCAGTGATATTCTTCAATAGACATCAGGTCCAATCATGAGTGGTATAAATTTGGACAATGTAGATATAATCTTTCATGGAATATTGTACTAAATAGAATCTGATCTGGATAAAATAGGTCAAGGATAAAATAGGTCAAGGTCAGTCATCTTCAGCAAACCTTTGGAGCATCACCAGAATATTAATTTGGAAAGCCTAGATTTATTTATTCATGTTCTATCATAATAAACACTATATGACCTTTTAACTAGAGCCTATGGGCTTTAATGAGATCTGGTAGCTGGGTTATTGGGGGATAAGTTTGTAATGAAATAAACGCACAATTATATATTTAATTTCAAGTTAGGCACAGGTGGCACCAGGTACGAATGTATGTGGCTAAAACGCAATCACAAGTTACATCCTGTAATAATAATAATAATAATAATAATGGACTTTATTTTACTTCGATGACCCGTTTAGCCAATAAGGCTGATCTTCCACGGGGTCGAAAAATAAATATACATATAAACAATTGTATATGAAGGGCCGCTCGCGCCATAAACGCATCCTTTAAACGTTTTAACTTCTTAAACGTTTAAAAATTGTAAAGCTTTAAAAAGTTTAAACGTTTAAACTTACCAACCAATCAGATGTTATGAACTGACATTTTCCTGTTAAAAAGCAAACGTTTCCAGTTGTAAATTCGCGACTTCAGACGTTTCCTGTAAAAAAAAAATTCGGTCTTTTAAAGGTTTTCGGTTAAAAGGATAACGTTTCCGGTTGTGATCGTTCAATCAGATTTTTCAATTGGGCCGCGTGTATTCCAACCTCTACACCAACACGTGCAAATCTCCACTGGCAAACGTTTCCGGTATGTGGTGTATTTTAACCAATGAAAACCGTTCTTACAAATTAGGTTTTGGAGAATATCTTTGGCACCGAGACAATTTGCGCAGGACATGATGCATGGTGGGCATGAGGAATACAATATGCGCGAATATTTGTAAGGGTTATTTTGATTGGTTCAAACAGACTACATAGCGGAAACGTTTTGCCAGTGGACACGTGTTGATGTGGAGGTTTGAACATACGCGGCAGCAATAAAAAAAATCGGACTGGATGATCACAACCGATAACGATTTCCCTTAAACCGGAAACGTTTAAAAGTCTCGAATAGTACTACTAGAAACGTTTGCGTTTTGACAGGAAACGTCTAAAGTATTGGACGTTATAACAGCAAACGTTTGCTTTTGGACAGGAAAAGGTCTTCCAAATGTCAATTCATGACATCTGATTGGTTGGTGCAAGTTAAAACGTTTAAATTTATTAAACGTTTGGATTTATGGCGCGAACGGCCCTTCTTAAAAGGTACCGACATAATGAAGTTGAACATACCGAAGAAAGGCAGTCCTAGGATAAAAGTAACTCCGAAAATGGAAGCCGAAATATAGAATATTATATCATAATGACTTCCATTTTCGGAGTTACTTTTATCGTAGTTTATGTGAAATTGATCTGTGGGAACAATGAAAGGTAGTCCAATAATGAAGAAGTTGCACACATTACGCTAACCATGTGTTACCCAATTAATTTCCGTCCAATTAGACACTACAGTAGGTGCTCATCCAACCTGGACTCAAACAAAATAGCTGAATTGTGCTCTTTATCTTGATACATAATTCCTCCAATACGTCAGTTCGGGATTCGAGATGAACACCATGACCACCATGTTAATTTAACCAGCATAAAGAAAGGAGTGAGTGAGTGAGTAGGATTTAACGTCGTTTTCAACATTGTTTCAGTCATATCACGACGGTGCCTACATGTGCCAGCACACGAGAGTGTCCACAGTTCCTATTATTCTGGACACTGATCAGCCCAGCCAGTACAGCACCCGGTCACCCATCCAAGTATTGACATAAAGAAAGGAATACGATACCTTCTTTAACATGGTATTGTTGGTGTTGCCGTGAAACTGCAAACTGACCTGTTGAGAATTCGATGGAAAAAGGGGCCAGTGGAATGAAGTCTACATGTAGGCCTAAATACCCACAGGGGATTAAGGTCAGTTTGTACAGAACATACATGTACCAAAGAGGTAAATAAGAGAGATTATACCTAGAGGTAAATAGAGATTGATTTAGTGTTATAAGTGTGAAGGGCTGGACATCAAGGTTGATGATGGTTATGTCACAAGTTAGGATAAGACAAGACATGTATTACACTTTCTGGATATCCCACAGGTTGACTGGTGGAGTACAAGATAGGAAAAGATTCTAAGATATGTTACAGCTTGCTCTTGTGAGAAAAGCAAACAGTGGCCTGCAAAGGTGATAATGAGACAATGGTGGCCAGGTTGGCTGCTATGGTAGAGCATCACTCACATATACACCTAACCAGCTAAACTGTATAATTTTCTCAGCAGAGTCCAAGCTTTGGTAAAGTGACGATACCAGTCTGCCATACTTTAGAGCGTATTAATCTCATATTTTGTGGGAAAACAATGAACAGAGTAATATTTAATGCAGATAAGGGATCAAATATATGCCAAGTGACTATTAGTGACTAAAAATAGACATACAAAAGCCTTTCAACCACTAAGGATCCCCAAAACTCATCTCTGTGGAACTACTTTCATGCAGCGTAAGGCTATCCCGTGAGTCGGTTTGCACTTTTGTCCTTTCCCTGCAGCATTCTAAAGAGCCTGGCTAACGCCAGATCTCAACTAGAGCATAGTCTGAGGGATGCACACATTTGATCAAAATGATCAGTAAGGCTGCTTACAAGATACCCCCCGTAAGGGCATAGATACATGGGGGTGGTTAACGTTTCATGAGTAAGCTGAATGGGATTGTGGCAGTGGAAATCATCAGTAAGCATGCTTACAAGATACCCCCGGATGCACATTTGATAGAAATTGACGAGTATTTGTAGAGGAATATAAGTATACATGTTATGAGTGGCGGCACAGTATGTAACTAGTTGACAATGAGACCTCGCTCGGTTGGAGTGCGGTTAACGGATTGTCTATGCATGTGTCGTGACGATACTCAGATGAGTTTAATGGATTGTTCAGAAAATTGATGTTAATAATGATTGTTGAGAATGGGGTTATGCAGGCATATTGTGTTTTACCTAACTGTTGTTACCACTAGAACCGTGTAGACTTGAAATGGGCTGTTGCAACAGATAGGCGAATTACTGTCATCTGGATAACCACATTGAAGAGGAAAAGGAAGTAAATGGGAAGTGAAATATTAAACTTACTACCTGTAGACGCATATGCAACATCCTGAGCTAGGTCTCATGGTATGGCAGCTACATACAAAATTTGAGAAGAATCTAATCAGCCGTTGTCAAGTTATGCTCCAGAAATGGAATGTTACGGACCGAGAAAATTCTGCCCATAGGTGGCGCCACCTGTAGACGCACATGCGCCAAACGCAATCCCAAGCAAGGTCTCATGGTAAGGTAGCTACATACCAAATCTGAGAGGAATCCAATTAGCTGTTGTCAAGTTATGCTCCGGAAACGAAATGTTACGGACCGACAAGAAAAAGTTTTGACCCTAGGTGGCGCCACCTGTAGATGCACATGCGCCAACCGCAATCCCAAGCGAGGTCTCATGGTAAGGTAGCTACATACCAAATTTGAGAGGAATCCATGTAGCGGTTGTCAAGTTATGCTCCGGAAACGAAATGTTACGAACTGACTTGAGAAACTTTTGACCCTAGGTGGCGCCACCTGTAGACGCACATGCGCCAAACGCAATCCCAAGCGAGGTCTCATGGTATGGCAGCTGCATACCAAATTTGAAAGGAATCCAAGTAGCGGTTGTCAAGTTATGCTCCGGAAACGAAATGTTACGGACTGACATGAGAAACTTTTGACCATAGGTGGCGCCACCTGTAGACGCACATGCGCCAAACGCAATCCCAAGCGAGGTCTCATGGTAAGGTAGCTACATACCAAATTTGAGAGGAATCCAAGTAGCGGTTGTCAAGTTATGCTCCGGAAACGAAATGTTACGGAATGACCCTAGGTGGCGCCACCTGTAGACGCACATGCGCCAAACGCAATCCCAAGCAAGGTCTCATGGTATGGTAGCTGCATACCAAATTTGAGAGGAATCCAACTGGCGGTTGTCAAGTTATGCTCCGGAAACGAAATGTTACGGACGGACGTACAGACGGACGTACGGACGGACGTACGGACGGACAGACGGACGGCACGACGGACGGACGGACAAGCTGAAACCAGTATACGCCCCCTACACTACGTGTCGGGGGGTATAAAAATAGGTCAAGGTCAGTCAACTGGGATAGGCTTCTAGTCAATCATGAGTTGCACACATAATATGAATTTGGAGACCCTAGCTTTAATCCTTCAAAAAATAAAGCAAATGTATACATAGTATTAATTTGGAAAGCCTAGATACATTTCTTCATGTTATATCTAATTATGGGCTAATCAAGCCACAAGGTATACCCAAATTTGTGTGATTATGGGGCTGATCAAGCCACAAGGTATACCCAAATCTGTGTGATTATGGGGATAATCAAACCACAAGGTATACCCAAATCTGTGTGATTATGGGGCTGATCAAGCCACAAGGTATACCCAAATCTGTGTGATTATGGGGATAATCAAGCCACAAGGTATACCCAAATCTGTGTGATTGTGGGGCTGATCAAGCCACAAGATATACCCAAATCTGTGCGATTATGGGGCTGATCAAGCCATAAGGTATACACAAATCTGTGTGATTATGGGGCTGATCAAGCCACAAGGTATATCCAAATCTGTGTGATTATGGGGCTAATCAAGCCACAAGGTACACCCAAATCTGTGTGATTATGGGGCTGATCAAGCCACAAGGTATACCCAAATTTGTGTGATTATGGGGCTGATCAAGCCGCAAGGTATACCTAAATCTGTGTGATTATGGGGTTGATCAAGCCACAAGGTATAGCCAAATCTGTGTGATTATGGGGTTGATCAAGCCAAAAGGAAGTATACCCAAATCTGTGTGATTATGGGGCTGATCATGCCACAAGGTGCACCCAAATTTGTGTGATTATGGGGTTGTTCAAGCCACAAGGTATAAATCTGTGTGATTATGGGCTTGATCAAGTCACAAGGTATACCCAAATCTGTGTGATTATGGGGCTAATCAAGCCACAAGGTTTTTCCCAAATCTGTGTGATTATGGGGCTGATCAAGCCACAAGGTATACCCAAATCTGTGTGATTATGGGGCTAATCAAGCCACAAGGTATACCCAAATCTGTGTGATTATAGGGCTAATCAAGCCACAAGGTTTTTCCCAAATCTGTGTGATTATGGAGCTGATCAAGCCACAAGGTATACCCAAATCTGTGGGATTATGGGATTGATCCAGCCACAAGGTATACTCAAATCTGTGTGATTATGGGGTTGATCAAGCCACAAGGTATACCGAAATCTGTGTGATTATGGGGTTGATCAAGCCACAAGGTATACCAAAATCTGTGTGATTATGGGGTTGATCAAGCCAAAAGGAGGTATACCCAAATCTGTGTGATTATGGGGCTAATCAAGCCACAAGGTATACCCAAATCTGTGTGATTATGGGGCTGATCAAGCCACAAGGTACACCCAAATCTGTGTGATTATGGGGCTAATCAAGCCACAAGGTATATCCAAATCTGTGTGATTATGGGGCTAATCAAGCCACAAGGTATACCCAAATCTGTGTGATTATGGGGTTGATCATCATCCGAACGCATGGCACGATCATACGTAGAAACTTCTGCTCGTAGCCATGCGGTAACGGGTGCTATCTGAGTGTAATAGGGCGTTTCCCAAATGGTCACATCCGACTGGTCCCGTTATATCTGACATCGGTGCAATCACATTCATACAACGAAGACACACCTCCAGAAAGCGATCGATTGAAATGATCCCATGGTGGGCCTCGAAGTGCCCCCATCACAAAATAAAAAGCATATCATTTTCCTGTGGTTTGCCGCCGATTTTATTTTGTTTTCAAATATGTTAGGCCGTTTGTATTGATTTTTCTTAAGATAAACAAAGAAGCATGCTCCACTAGAGTGAGAAATAAAATAGCTAATTCGCACAACTTCGTTTTGGTCTCGCGTAGACTCCCCCAGTCTTGCGCCTTGTGAAACTGACACGTCTGCATGTCTAAGCAATATTTGAAAACAGATAATTTCATTGGCTCGTTTAAATGGGGCCGACATTTGACCTCATGCGTTGGGAACAACTTTTGAACTGGATTATCTCCCGCTAGATAGATGGCGCCATGTGAAATACATGCCGAATCACAGCGATAATCTAAGGGCAGTGTTTAGTGAAACGTGAAATGCCCTTAGCAATCTAAGATGGGGGTTGATCAAGCCACAAGGTATACCCAAATCTGTGTGGTTATGGGGCTGATCAAGCCATAAGGTATACCCAAATCTGTGTGATTATGGGGCTAATCAAGCCACAAGGTATACCCAAATCTGTGTGATTATGGGGCTGATCAAGCCACAAGGTATACCAAAATCAGGGAAAATAGGGCCTACTGATCATGTTAGCCTATAATCAGCTAAAGTTTGAAAGAGTTTGCCTTGATTTATAATGATTGAATCAGAAATTTTGTCCTGAAAAATAAAATTGAAATGTTGAATTGAATCTGCAGAAGGAATAATAATAGACATCTGATCAATATTGAATTTTTCACAGCATTCGAGTGATACCCTGCATGGTATCTGATAAAGACCATATCTGGTTATAAATTCAGCAAATTCTGCAGATGTATCACTATGATCAGCTCAAGCATTCATACTGGAGTTCACAGATATTTTTAAAAAGTTAAAAGTTACATGTATGTAAAATATTCAACTTTTTTTACTCTACTCAAATTGGCCATTTTGTGAATAAAAAAACCTCTCAGAATGGAATATTCCCTTATCAATGCCAACACCACCAAAACTTTTTCATTCATTGTCTAGCTACCCTGCAAGATCATCAACTCAAATTTCATGAAAATCCATGAATTCAAGAATAATCGTGTTACAAAGGTTTACATGTTCATGACTTCAACAACTCAACAGAACAAATTCCACAGACATAGGGAACCAAAGTTTGATCAAATCCTATTTAAGAGAATTGGATATATCAGTGGTAGAGCGGCTTCTCAACACATAGAATATGTACTTGTTGAATTGTATGTATTAGGGTGTGTACGTACCCCATCAGTAACCATGGTAACATACCTTTATTGATCGCTATCTCAACTACCATTCGTCGCACTGCATTAATCTTGGCCTTCCTCACATTCACGAGGCTTATTCCATGTAAATCAACTTGATATTGTTCTGTAGAAAACAACAACAACAACAAAATTAAACCATGACCTTTACATTTAATTAACATGCACGATGTACATTCAACACAACACACAATGTATTTCCATGTACAATATGAAAGGAGTGCAAAAATAAGCATTATTCTTGCCAGCTGTCATGGGAAGTCCATTGGAAGTCCATATATTGTGGTAATACAGAGGCAGAACTTTCCAGTTGACTCTACAACATACTGAGAATAGCAAACATGATACATGTAATGCAGAATTATTTAAAATTTAATATAGTTTGTTTGCGGTAACGAGGGCCCTTGAAAAATGTTGGTCACATCTTATTTGATTTTTTCTTTTAATTAAAATTTTGTTTTCGATTAAAATTCCTCAATCATTCTTTCTCCTTGTTTGCATCCAATGATGTGCAGATTGACTCACAAAGTACAATTTCAGGTTTTAATACACTGAACAGGACTTCTGTTCACGATGGGCTATCTGTATAAACATGCCAAAATTTGCAGCAGTCAGCTCATGAGCTGCAGACTTCTCACTTTTTTTTTTCGGGAGGCATTCTATGCATTTGGGGACCGACGAATCATCAGTGATGACATTGACAGCTGGTTGAACTGACAGTTAATCCTGTAGACAAAAGTACTGTAGAAAATGTAGATTTAATTTACATGAGTCACTGTAAATTGAGTCCCTCTGCTATTTTTTTGCTTCGTGGCTGAAAAGATGGTGGACTTTTCCAAACAGATACAGAACTGGTTTGTGACAGACCTTGTTTCTAGGAGACTTCGCACTTTGCTGAATATAGCCACCATATATCATGTAGCTGCAGTAAGACGTATTGTGCGTGGCTGTGGGAATGAGGTTAACTCTCCAGCTCTCAATAACAGTTACGATCCTTCAGCAAACAACCTGTCAATATGTTACAAATCAACACTAACCACTGTATGGACAATACATATCATGTATATATTGTCATTTGTGGCATGCATGATCCTCTGATCTATAATTTCTTTGTGATCATACATTTATCCTCTTTTGAATAAAACTTTTCGGTCGTGCTCATTTTCAGCAGGTCGGTCACGTTACTGTAAACAAACTAAATTTTAATTTTGGTCTTATCACAATATCTGATGCATAATGTCAAGAAATAATTGGAGGTATACATGAAGGTGTGATGCAGGTACATGTATTACTCAATAAACATGTGTAGGCCTATAGGGTTTGTTTCATACACAATGTAGGGTTATGATTTTGGTTGCTGTGATGTGAGAATATATTCCCAGTGGGAAGCTTGCACAATAATGTAGTCACCTGTGGTTTCCATTTTCGATTGCTCTTTCTAGATGACAGAAAACAAATCAATCAGTTTCTTCTATTGACAGACTACATGTAATCTTCCTGACCTGTAATGAAAAATATATAAATTAAAGTCTATTTAATGATAAAACCAACAAAGTATATTATGCATGCTAAGTAGGAAATATTGAGCTATCCATACATATGTATGTATTTATATCAACTATATAACTTTTCTGCAGTCTGACACACCTATCCACAAATGTCAGTAAATGTTTCATTGGTGCGACACCATTTTAGATGATGTCTGCCTCAGCGAAAAATGTTGTGAAATTACATTACTGCCCATTCAGTCCCATTTCAGTTGGCTGAAACCAACATTTGATTCATGCAGCTTTTGCCTCGGCATGGCAAAATGCTGTTGAATTGCGAGGGTTGCCATCCCTAGGGGAGATTGGGGTACAGTGGGACATGGGGCACAGTGGGACAAGCCATCTAGCTCCTTTGTTAAGTACAGGAAGCACATTACAATATTATCAGCAGAAAACTACCACCCCCATACAACACCTATATTGATTATATATAAAAACTATCATTGGTAAAAAATTACGAGCAAAAAAACTGTTTTTGAGCAGTCCAAGTAAATTCTGAGGAGTAAGGATGATATTTCGTTATACCAAGTTTTCAGCAGTACTCCATGGCTGTTTTGTTACTGCTGAGAAAGGATGGACAAAGGTACAATTTAAATTAAAAATATTTATTATCTCAGATGTATGTATTAGTTTTTTTCATAAAATGGAAAGTATCATGCACCTGGGGCGGACTGGGACACTTTTGCTGGGGCAGACTGGGACAATAGTAATCAAATGGTGAAATTTTCTTTGACCCTAAAATGATATCAAAATGCATTATTCTGTTTCCTAGATCATGATAATTGCTAACCCTATCGGATTTGATGAGTTTGACTAACACTTTCAAAGTCAATTGCTTTCGTTGGAATGAAAATCATACAAAATATTTTTTCCTCAAATTTGGCCCCTGGGAAATATTTTACGTAAAGCAGAGATCTGAAATAGCAACTAACTTAACCATCGCTGTTGAATCTTCTAAACTCCTATGAAACATATTAGTATATACTTGATATAACATGTATTTTGATTATTGTCCCATCGCACAACAGCCAGGGTATGAAATAGACAAACAAATTCTAGTTGCCCATCGGCAAGTACGGGCAACCAACACATCCAAATGCATTGCAGTTTGTATAGAATTTGGTTGCCCAAAGGAAATTTAGGTTGCCCCGGGCAACCGGGCAAAGGGTTATTTCGCACCCTGCCAGTGGGTGTCCCAGTGTACCCCATAGTGGGGCAAACTGGGACACATTTTTTTACGTTTTTAAAAACGAATTCTGGAGAAAAGTATAAGAGATATTTCAGAATTTTTTGCATGACTATGTCATGCTAAATATAAGTTATAACGAGAGTATAGAAGACTACACTACATGACAATAATAACAGATTTTTGCAAAAAAGTGAAAATTGTCCCAGTGTACCCCAATCTCCCCTACTGCATATAAGCAAGAGACCAAGGGGTTTCAATCTGTATGCCCATCTCACACATTAAATATTCCTAAGATCAAGATTTGATGGTCAAATTTAAAATGGTGGCCATATGGGGTTTTCTGAAAATCATATACATCAATTTGTCATGTTGCTACATAGTTCACGGCATTATTGTTCGCTCATTGCGCAGAATTGTCAAAACAGAGGGATCTTTAAGCCTTGTATAACAACTTACACCTTTATTTTGAATCTAGTTACATTTGCTTCTTATCCAAGAGCAGAATATGATGGTCAAATTCAATATGGTAGCCATGTGGGGTCATCTGTAACTCATGTTTCATGTTTTTTCCATGTTAATCATATAATGCAAGGCATTATATTTAGCCTGGATACCCCATTCGTAACAATAAGCACTGAAAATATTAAATTATAAATTATTTACTCAGTACCTGACATGCCAAAATGACCTTAATTTTAATAATTAGCACTTCATCTATGACTAACTTAAACCTGACACTACATACAACTAATGCGAGTTAAACTTAAAGTGTAAATGTGGCACTTGTGTAAGTGTAATTGTGTCATATTTAAGATAACGTTGTAAACAAAACATAGTACTATTCCCCCAACATACCAGTCGTATTCTGTCTCAGAGGGTTCAAAGACAGCATTCTACAGTGGGAGAGAAATATGCACTGCCACTTTGACGTCAGAGATGACGTTAAACACATCATACTTCAGGCATCCTGCACCGTCAGCGAGACGTCACGGCAATGTAGTGAATGGAACAGTTTTGTGCCAATGTTATGTTGTGACGTGGTTTATCCTTCTATAATAACATCACAAGTTCCGAAATGCTTGTGGCGCTGTGCACTACAAAATTTAACATTAGTAACCTTGAAATTGTTACAATTAAAGTCATAAAACAAGAAACAGCTTACAAATTCTTTAATTTTAAGATTATCTTGGATGATGACGTAAACTTGCAAAAATACCACAGTTACACTTTAATAGTTTGTTTATCATCATCTGCTTGCCAGGAGAGCAGGGCGGGTGGAATCTTATTTTTGTCCTCTGCCACGAAGTGGTGGGAGGACTTGGAAATGCTAACCGTCCGTCCGTCCTTCCGTCCCACATCTTGTGAAAGCGATATCTTGAGAACAATTCGACCAATTGACTTCAAACTTGAGAAGGTGCTTCACATCAGTTAGACGGCCATTGGTATTGATTTTCACTGAGGTACGTAATCCAAGATGGCCGCCATCGACCATATTGGATTCTGTCCGTCTCAAGAACAATTCTACTAATCGACTTCAAACTTGGGAAGGTTCTTCATATCAGTCAGACAGCCATTGGTATTGATTTTCACTGAGGTACGTAATCCAAGATGGCTGCCATTGACCATATTGGATTCCATCCATCCCAGATCTTGTGAACGCGATATCTCGAGAACAATTCAACCAATTGCAGGCCTCGAAATTTGGCGCGAACGAAACGATCGTTCGCTTGTCGGTTACGCAAATCAGAAATGGCCAGAACGAAAAATCGGTTACGTGAATGCGCTTCTTGGACATATGTTCTGGTACCAAAAGTCCCAACCTCTTCTCTGTCTGTCTATTGTGCAAACTTTAACGACATGACGTGTGTCTTTCAGCATGTTTTAAAAGCGAAACTAAGTCGCAAACTCGGCCCTGTCTGTATTGAATTTGTAGACAACCACGTGGCAGGTGTCTGTCTGTCAGCTTGCACAGACTGTTTTGTCTATCCTGGGTTCAGGGCCGGCATACTATTATGTGATAAACCAATAGCGGCCAGGAAACAGCTTTATCAAACTTGTACGAGTTGGAAGGGTTACCCGCAAGCCTCCTCGCTCCAAGGTTGTTGCTCCGTGAGGCGCTCTTCACAGAGCTAGCAGCAGAGGTGGCATGTGGAGCTCCTCGTGGAGGAATATCTCGGAGCGCGGAGCTTGTGGTGAACACTCGTTGTCACTTCCGCCATCTCTAAATTTGCAGGCGGCGTGTTCAACTTCTCTTTTCAATCAGGATTTCAATGGAATCACAAGGAAATGGCGAATGAATTATACAGCCAGAGTCACAATAGCCAACCATGAATGGTGGAAGCGATTTACGTGTGCAATCCCATTCCCGTATGTTAACTCATTTGTCTGTTCAGTCGCTGCCCACGTGCTGTGGACAGTCTTTTTTTTCACTCGTTGACGGTACACTGTTGTAATGGGTAATTACGTAACCGTTTTGCGAAACCAATTGGTTACGTAAAAATTAACATCGTAACCGAACAATAGGTTACGCAAGCCAAATTTGCCGTAACCGATTTTTCGGTTACGTCAATGAACCAATTTTCGAGGCCTGCAATTGACTTCAAACTTGAGAATGTGCTTCACATCAGTTAGATGGCCATTGGTATTGATTTTCACTGAGGTACGTAATCCAAGATGGCTGCCATGGACCATATTGGATTCACTCCGTCCCACATCTTGTGAACGCGATATCTCGAGAACAAATCAACCAATCGACTTCAAACTTCGGAATGTGCTTCACATCAGTTAGACGGCCATTGGTATTGATTTTCACTGAGGTACGTAATCCAAGATGGCTGCCATGGACCATATTGGATTCACTTCGTCCCACATCTTGTGAACGCGATATCTCGAGAACAAATCAACCAATCGACTTCAAACTTGGGAAAGTTTTTCGCATCAGTTAGACGGCCATTGGTATTGGTTTTCACTGAGGTACGTAATCCAAGATGGCTGCCATTGACCATATTGGATTCTGTCCATCCCACATCTTGTGAACACGATATCTTGAGAACAGTTCGACCAATCGACTTCAAACTTGAGAATGTGCGAGCGCGATATCTCGAGAACAAACTACAGACTTACATTCTAGTGTTACACTACCCATTACTGCTTCCCAAACCTCCTTAAATTGTCTCAACAATTCCAGATAAACGTCTCTTTCCACATACACTTATCCACTTTCCAAGTTATATTTAAGGATATATTGGAAGCGTATATGCTGTATGCTCTCAAACAGGCTACTTGGCGGAAGACCTGCTAGCTACTCAGCTTGTTATTTTAGTTGAGAAAAATGTAATACTTACAACCTGACTGATGTATTGCTAATTCCATTGGCAAAATACATGCATAGATGATTGTTCTCCAATTCATTTTTGAATCATGTAGAACATTCCCAGAAATTGAGACCATGCCACTTACCATACCACAGGGAAACATTACGGTATTCTGCTAAAAATAAAGCGAAACTTCGGAAATATATTTGCCCTGAAGTTAGCTTCCACATGTCCTGAGTGAATATCTCGTCAAGAATATATTTTGATACGACATAGTTGGTTCCTTGTAGAAAACAGCACAGACGGGCACTGTTATGCCATCGCATATGCTCACCGAAACCAAGATTATAGTTCGCAGATTTTCAGAAAATTAAGGGGATGCAGTGACTTAGATTGTCTTAGTTTTTAGCACAGTAACTCGACTATTTAGTTGACCAGACTTGAATCTAAAGGCAGCTAAATCTGGGGAGACTATATAAAACATGTCGTATCCTGGCAATACGTGATATGGCAGATCTGTACACCTTTCTTACCAACATCAACTTTTCTTTGAAAAATCATGATAAAGAAAGATCCAGTTCGAAGTTTAGAACTTACCCTGGGGAGGGCCATAATGCATTAACCTAAAGATGGCGGCACCACCAGGCCTGGTAGGGTTAGGGCTATATATAGCTTATTCTATTGGAATCACTGAATAACACAGTTCACTCCTGACATCGTCAACAGAAAGAGTTTGTCGCACACCATCATATAACATCATTGTAAGAATTAAGAATTATGGGTTCTGATTATGTCTCAATATTTGTTGGTGTTACCACTTCAACATCATGATAATGTTGGTGCTACCACTTCAACATCATGATAATGTTGGTGCTACCACTTCAACATCATGATAATGTTGGTGCTACCACTTCAACATCATGATAATGTTGGTGCTACCACTTCAACATCATGATAATGTTGGTGCTACCACTTCAACATCATGATAATGTTGGTGCTACCACTTCAACATCATGATAATGTTGGTGCTACCACTTCAACATCATGATAATGTTGGTGCTACCACTTCAACATCATGATAATGTTGGTGCTACCACTTCAACATCATGATAATGTTGGTGCTACCACTTCAACATCATGATAATGTTGGTGCTACCACTTCAACATCATGATAATGAGCTAAGATGTGACCAAAAGCAAGAGGGTTTTTTGGTTGAAGCGAAAATATCACTTGCAATTCAGGCGAGAGTTGCCGCACACCTATAGCTTCACGATCATCCTTTCCAATTGCACACAAAATCATTTGCGAGAAGTCAAAATAGTTTGATATGTCCGACTCAGTCTAAAATGGCATGTGATGGCATACTTCCATGTCAAGGTCATGCACAAATTTCAGGATTCGAAAAGCAATGCCAACCGGGGTAGTTGATAAATCATGTTTAATTGACAGACTCATAATCTAATCTTCTAGCATGTGCAGATAAAAGCAGATCTCTGCTCTGAGTATTCTGACCCTGCCATGTGTGTGCATGCTAGGAGATTGTGTATTGCATCGGACAATTTAATATTATTTATTCATCAGTCAAAGCATCTACATTCATGCAACTTGGATATGACTTTGAGATGAAAGTATGCCATCACATGCCATTTTCATTTACAGAATAAATTTCACCAAATATATCATTAAAAGCCATGTTTCATTTTCAAAATATTGAAAAGTTAAAGCTGCTAATTTGAATGATTTAGATTAGTCACATAGAATGAAGCAATAAGTTGCTGTGAAAATCATGGAACAATGGAGCCATAGATGCTGGACATTTAACAGGTCGGGGAAAGGTTGAAATTGGCCTGAATCCCCCAAAAAGGCTGAGTCTGCCCAGTTTGGGTGAATGACGTCATAAATCCTCACCCCAATAGGCTGAATTAATCGTAACCCAAAGTGATCATTTTTTTACAATGATAAATATCTCAAATTATGAACTGACCACTTTTGGCGCTAAAATAGGGGACATGCTTTCTCCGATACCATAAAATTTATGACGTACATTTGCTTATGAATTGTACAGGAAAGTGGAATATGTTGTTGTCTCGCAAAAAATGATAAATCCAGTTGATACAACTTTCCCGTTTATAAGTTTTTCGATGGAAAAACATATTTCGCTCACATTCATACCTGTTGTTGTTTTTGTTGCCGCCATGTTCTGGTCGAAGTCGAGGCCACGAGGGTCAACTAATCGATCAATTTTTTTTTAATTATCATATTCGGTAAGCAGCATCCGGGGAGGTAATCCTGCGGAGAGCTCATGCCGAGGACAATTTGGTAATTGAATTGAATTCAATTTTATTCTCTTGATCTTGCACTCTCGCATATTTCTCATATTTTATGAATTATCGATTAATTTACGCATGGCAGTTCCCAAACAGAGGCAAACAAGATGGCGCACAAAACACGCTGTCGTTTTGGAGAACAGTTTGACTTTGAAAAAATACTATAAAATGGTAAGTAATCTGCATGTATTGTGTTTATGTTTGTTATTGACAACATTCCTCACCTTCCCACAAACTTCGCTGACAGGATGGAAATATGAATTTACAGTTTTCTAGAGAGGAGGTCCTGGACATTTGCGCTGAACATTATTATCTTTCCAAGTCGTGGTCTTTGAATGAAAGTGAGGAAACACTTTGGGTTACGAATAATACTGCCAAATTGGGGTGAGAATTTATGGCGTCATTCACCCAAACTTGGCAGAATCAGCCTTTTTGGGGAGATTCAGGCCAGTTTCAACCTTTCCCCAACCCGTTGAAAGATCCATGCAGTCCGGGGTATGTGTGGGTGTCTACATAATATATTAGCGGGTGCAGGACACTTCCCCTCCAAACGATTTCCCCCCCAGTCACTCCCCCCCCCCCAAAAACCATTCCCCCCCCGCCAAAATTTTGAGTCACTTCCCCCAAGTTTTGCAATTTCCCTCCCTAAAAAAAAATCTGATATTCCATGGTACACATATGCATACTCTGCATTACTTGTCAAATAATATCTGATATTCCATGGTACACATATGCATACTCTGCATTACTTGTCAAATAATATGCACCTTCAATTTATTCTACCGGTATAACAAATAATTTGCTATTTGAGATAAAACATATTGCATGTTACATATTACACAGGTTGGGGAAAATACCTTGATCGAGGTATTATACCTTCATTGGGGTATTATACCTCGATCGAGGTATAGACTTATACATCGATTGGGGTATAGGGCTATGTCAACTTCAGTTTTGATATATTTATGGAAAATGTGGACATTCACACATACACCGGACTGCATGAATCTTTTAACAACGTCTATGGCTTTATTGTTTCATGATTTTCACATCAATTTATTCCTTCGTTTTATGCGACTAATCATTAAAATTAGCCACTTCAATATTTCAAAAATGAAAGATGGCTTCATATTTAGTGAAATTTATTCTATCAATGAAAATGGCATGTGATGGCATTCTTCGATGTCAAGGTCAAGCGCAAATTGCAGGATTTGAGAACCAATGCCTAGTTAATAAATCAAGTTTAATTAACAGGCCCATAATGTAATCTGCTACATGTGCACATAAAAAACAAACCTCTGCTCTGGGTATTCTGACCCTGCCATATGTTTGCATGCTAGGATATTGTGCATTGCATCAGACAATTTCATCTAATTTACTCATCAGTCAATCTACATTCATGCTACTCTGATATGACTTTGAGATGGAATTATGCCATCACATGCCATTTTATTTACAGAATAAATTTCCCCGAATATGTCATTTGAAGCCATGTTTCATTTTTGAAATATTAAAGTGGCTAATTTGAATGATTAGTCGCATAAAATGGAGCAATAAGTTGCTGTGAAAATCATGGAACAATGAAGCCAAATATCTTGTCGAAAGATCCAGGCAGTCCAGGGTATGTGTGGATGTCCACATTTTCCATAAATATATAAAAACTTAAGTTGACATAGCCCTATACCCCATTCGAGGTACAGGCCTACACCTCAATCGAGGTATAATACCCTGATAATACCCTCAAACTACAATTTCAATCACAAAAAAGGAGTTCATTCTTACTTCAATTCCCCTGTTAATTACTTCAGATCCTCCTTGTTGGTGAAAAGAAACTTAGTCACTATCAGAGGCTGTCCAAAAAATCAAATCAGGCTAAGCTCTTCGAGCTGTGGGCAGCCTACAAGCATGAAGATGTGACCCTGACATGCCTGAGTCAGCTACTCTGGGAATGTGCTAAAATCAATGCCCCCACCACTGGTCCCCAATGATCAACATGAAACAGTATGAACAATGAGCAGAGCATTGCTAAATGTAATATTTTATATCTGAATTGCCTCTTTGATCAGTGCTAGTGTTTGTTATGGTACTGTACCTTATCTGATTATTTGTTATACAATAAATAGAAGGTGCATATTATGATTCGACAACTGTGTTGGTTTTCTTCTTTTGTATTCCCCCCTGAAAACACTGTCAAGCTACTGGACACTAATGCTGAGTATGCATGTTTACCATAGAATGTCATATTTTTAGGGGGATGGCAAAACTGGGGGAAGTGACTCAAAATTTCAGGGGGGAAATGTCTTTTGGGGGGGGGGAATGGTTTAGGGGGGAAGTGTCTAGCATTCTTTCCATAGATATATATATAACAACTGAAGTTGACATAGCCCTATACTCCAATCAAGGTATAGGCCTATACCTCGATCGAGGTATAATACTTTAATTAATTAAATAGATATCAGTTTATTAAATAGCCTGTAGGGCTGCATGTCGGAAAGATATAGTACCTCGATCAAGGTATTTTCCCCAACCTGCAAGAAAAACAGGCAAGATTTGATGGTTTGTGCTCTGCTAATGAGAAATTTTCAAGCAGTTTTCAGCCACAGGTGTAGTCCAGTATAACGTGACACCAGGCTTTCTCTTTTAATATGCTGTTGTTTACTGATAAGCCATGGTAGTCCCGTAGGCTTTCATAGTGAACGCAAATCAAAATACCACCGCCAACATATGAGCGAGAAAAATGGCCCAAAATGAAAAAATAAAGAATTTCCCTGCCCGCTCACCTTGATAATTCAAAAGACCAATATCTACTGCATACATATCACGTAATTCCCAACACTGACAGGTCTGATAACACGCGAGTGCAGCCTGGCAATCTAGCAGGTATTTTTCCAGCGACAGAATTTTCTCCGCAATATGGCCACAATGGAAAAGCCTTGACCTTGGTCCTTATTTGGGGCTATCACGTGCGCATACAATTCGTCACATAGTACGGGGAACCCCAGAAGACAAAGGGATCTTCCGTTATAACAGATTGAGTTCCTCGTGATGAAAGATGAACTCAAAATTATTGCTGCAAATGTTAGTATTTGTGAATTTGTAAATAATGTGATAGCAAAGAAATGAACAAATTTGCGCTGATCGGGTTGACTTCATTTCAGTTTAGTCGAAACAGGGTCCCTTTTATTGTTATTTATAACGGATGATCCCTTTGTCCTTTGGGGTTCCCCGTTCTATGTGACGAATTGTATGCGCACGTGATAGCCCCAAATAAGGACCAAGGTCAAGGCTTTTCCATTGTGGCCACATTGCGGAGAAAATTCTGTCGCTGGAAAAATACCTGCTAGATTGCCAGGCTGCACTCGCGTGTTATCAGACCTGTCAGTGTTGGGAATTACGTGATATGTATGCAGTAGATATTGGTCTTTTGAATTATCAAGGTGAGTGGGCAGGGAAATTCTTTATTTTTTCATTTTGGGCCATTTTTCTCGCTCATATGTTGGCGGTGGTATTTTGATTTGCATTCACTATGAAAGCCTACGGGACTACCATGGCTTATCAGTAAACAACAGCATATTAAAAGAGAAAGCCTGGTGTCACGTTATACTGGACTACCACAGGTGTTGGTGTTTTTTCACTGGTCCTTAACCCTCTCTGTACTGTATCGGTACAATTGTACCGATAGAAATATAGTTCAATGACAATGATTGCCTGTCGTAATTGGCATACAAAAATAAAGACTTTCTAGATAAATATTTTCATCATATTATATCTTGTTCTAAACTAAAGCTTGGAGTATAACCTTTGAAACTATGTAGGCAATGATGAGTATATAGTCGCTTCATTCGTGTTCATGGCAGTGTTGATACCAGTTTGGAACTGTTGAATATGCCGGTACAGAGGGAGTTAAGGTGGATTTTACAGATAAACAACAACAACAAGGTGGTAACTTGGCTTTCATAAAACAACAACAAATAACATTCATACGGTTTGCGTAGACAAATGCATCGAATCTCGAATGCACCAATCTCACTCTATAATAAAGATACCTCAACGGAATTTTTCAAAGCTTTTCCTGCTGCCGACATATTGTGTTTGTGCCTATTCTGTTATTTGCAACATCGCCATAATTTGCGAAGCTCGCCACAACAGGTCGTTGCGCGGCAGATAGGCCCGAAAACTTCGAAATTCAGGATCTAGTATCGGATAGCAAGCGTCAATGTTGCTATGATTTGTTAATTTCAAGGTATTGATATATATTTAGAATAACATCAATTCATTGTCCAAAGTTCGTTTTTATGAGACTTTTTTTTATCAGATCTGAGAGTATTTTTTTTCTGCTAATAGTCCGCATTTTCGAGTCTGCTCTGAGTTTGACTTTCAAACTTTTGTGGGAGAATAAAAAAATGCGGGAAATCATCCTCCCCACAGCGCATGCTCTTTATTATTATTCAGACCCATAGCGAGGTGGTTGGTGGGAAATCCGCAAAATGGTACATCTTCAGAAAATTTATGACCTAGGCCTATCCAAAGTTCACAGCTCTTCACAAGATCATTATTGTTTAGCATCATCAGATAAACAAGACTAGTACGATCAGACAACATGAAGGCGAAAATACTGTATATTGACGTAATTCGTTGTTTTCCGCGTTTCAGTGGTTGATCTTCAATGCAGAATCTAGGTCAACTAAATTTAATTGGGGTCCCCCTTCTTGGGGAATCCCCGTGGAAACTTTGGCTTTGACCTTCATCACGCGAATGACATTTGGAGTATCAACATTTGATAATCAGGGTAAGTTTGTAGGTTTTTATGTGAAAACAGAGATGTAAATAGAAAAAGATTAATTTTACTATTAATAGTGATCTTTTTGTCTCTTGTCGCCAGCTAATGTTGTTGTTGTTGGCGACTCTGTCACTTAAAAAGAAAATGGTAGCGAGCATGTTGGCGCTTTTGTCACAACTGGAAACAGTAATAATTTATCGGAGTCAAAAATATATCACACATGATGATGTATGATTAAATCTTTGATATACCGGTACTTTGCAGTAGCAACCACTGATGTCACAATTGTTTTAAATAGCGTCATTAGTGGTCGCCTGCTAATGACACAATCTGGCAATTACGACGTGCATTAGCTGGCGAAACTGCTAGTGCAATAGCCAAGTTTACATGGCTTTATTCATTCCTACTGAGTCCATGACATTATGCTGGAGTCAAACGAAGCAGTGGACAGAGAGTGGGCAAGGGTCCGGTTTAGTGGGGGATTACCTGGTGATTCACAACATGTTTACGCCCCAGGGAGTGGGGCTTTCACACATTTTCAGTCCTGTTTATCTTGGGATTCAGTTAAGACTTCTTCTACCTATGGATTAATAAATTGTATTTGGTTGAGGTTTAGGTGGGGATTCACTTCAATGTTTTGCCCCAGCGGGGTAGCTAGGGCATTGAAGCATTTTAACAACTCTCATTTGCTAACTCCCCACTAAACCCCGAGGTTGGGGGTGTGGGGGTTTCACTTGACTCCTGCATTATCCCCCAATGACAGTTTCCCAAGCGACAGTTTCTCTATACCGACAATTTCCCCCACGACAGTATCCCCAAACAACTTACATTTTCCCCACCCTAATATTACGTGCTGTAATAATAATGATCTGCCGACAATCACAGTCGCGGTCATTTCTCCACCTTGATTCTTTTTTTAAGTTTTCTCAGAATTCAAGGGAGATTACGACAAGAATTTGATATTATTATTTGATCACTTCATCAACACTGCCGATATATTGCGATAGAATACTTGACATTCGATTACAAGATATTCGAATTTGAATTGAAAATATCTCATTCATAACGATAGACAAAACTGAGTTTTAAAATTAAACTATTTAATTCATAACGATTTAGACATACTGAACTTTCAAACAATGCATTATCATACTCAAAAGTATTGATCACCCAAGTGCTGTATAGGCACAGACTGTATTTATAGCTTTGCACGGTCTTATGTAGGCCTACCGACCGCATCAAATTTGAATTCCAATGAAACTGTCGCTGGGGAAACTGTCGTTGGGGAATAATGTCGCTACCCCATTCCTACTACGCCATGATTCCTCTTACTGAACTTACATGTGTACTTCGGGACCACACAGCTCCATGGGCTGTACGGCTATATCCGGCAATAAAACAACCTCTCCCCACTCTCTGTCCACTGCTTTTATCCAGTTCGGCAAATAGTTTGATTGCCGTGAAGAGCTGATCCGTCTGCAATCAGTCCTTAAAGAGGTAAAAGCGTCATTTAAAAAATATTCAGCAAACAACATATTTCGATAAAAGTTATTCAGTAGTTGAAAGCAACTATGGTGAACGTGTTTCTGTGACCTCATTTTTTAATATCACGGGCATTGAAATCACACTTCTGACATTCTCTGAAAAACGTAACAGCACCTGCACTTGGCTCCAGTGCCTGAGATGACGTCAGAAAACGCGCACTGGCATTCCGAGCGTGATGCTTTGCAACGTCATACTCGATCTTAGAACTTTTATCGCACTGTGACGGCTTCTAATGTGACGTCATGGATACCTGATCACGTTATCCGACGTCATCTCAGTCATTTCCCATTTTCATGTTGTTCACTAGACCGAATTGAAGAATCTGACAATATTGATCCCTATATGAAATACGAGATTTCAATACTTGAAAATCTTTTGGCAAATGTTGCAAGTGATCATGCTGTTCAGTTTACCCGAACAACTAAAGTCACGCTACTACCTCTTTAAGCATCAACAGCCAGTTGAATTTCTCTTGGGTATCTGCATGATATGTTAGAATATGATACATGCGAAAGTGCAGATCACGTGACCCGTACGAATATAATGGTGGTAACCAGGAGAAATTCAACCAGCCATTGATGTTTGAAGACTGTTTGTAGATGGATCAGCTGTTCACGGCAATCAAACTATTTGCAGAACTCGATAGTAGACAGAGAGTGTGGAGAGGTTGTTTTATTGCCAGATAGAGCTGTATGGCCCATGGAGCTGTGCGGTCCCGGACGGAGTGTACATGTAAGTTCATAAGAGGAAGCATGGTGTAGTAGGAACGAACGAAGGCATGTAAACTTGGCTACTACTGCAACTGCTTAGTTGTTGCTACAGTGCTGTATAAAAGAAAACTTGGCTGAAAAATCTCTAAAATGCTGTTTGTTCTCATAAATGCTTGAGACATTAGAAGATTAGGTGGTCGGTGGTGTTCGATCACTCAATATATTTAATTACGCAAGCTTACTGTCTGACTTTTTGATGCTCGAGGTCATTTTACCTACCGCCTGTTTTGGGGGGATTTTTTTCATTATTTGTTGGGGTTTTTTTTCTACTTTCTTTCGCACTTTTTGACTAAAACATTCACTCAACAACCTCAAAAATGCATCGAATCTGATGATGGAAAAGGCAAAATTGACGAAAATAATATGCTATCATGGAAAATCCAGTCAGGGTATTCAATTGTTCAAACGTTGGCAGCCAAATAATGCCGGTTCAAATATATTTGAAATAATGAGTAATGAATAATGAAAAGTAAGACCTCGCTCGCATCACTACTGAAATATAGTCTGTCACGGGAAACAAAGAATTCAGTGTCATTTAGCCTTAGACACGGTAAGAATATCATTCTCTGTTCTGTGACCAACTGGAGCTGGCTGAAATTACTATATTGTCATCTCTCTGCGTATGATTGTGATCAAGTGCAAGTGAATTAACTATTCACGCAGTGAGCTGATTGGTGTTTTATTATGATAGTGTGTCACATTTATAGGGGTACATGTAACTGTACTGTGGTTTGTCCGGTTTTCGCCAGAAATGAACTTAGTGTTCAACTGCTGTGGAGAAAAACAATAACCACTAAGTACCCGATCTACCAAACATTCATTCATTAACCATGTTAACAGTATTTTCGTTATTTTGGGATTACGCTATCATACATGTAGTATAGCCCAGATTCTAATGCAGAAAATTCGAACCAGCGACCCCAGAGTAAGGCACCTAATCGCCAGCACTGTATGTCGGCAATCTAAACCACTCGGCCAATGGGCCTCCCACAAAATAGGAGGTAGCGGACCATGCAGTAGTCTTGATACTATACTATGATAGTGTAATCCCAAATTACATGTAACAAAAATACTGTTATACAATATATAACTTTCTAAATGACAAAAAATATTTTCATATCATTCATTGTTTGTGCTCATGTACGATGTCAAATACATGTAGGAACACCATACATGTACATGTATAGCCATACGCAACTACATGTACACTGCTACATACACTTGAGTTGCATACCAGTGACTACACCATACACAGCCTTATTTCCGTGTAATAATGCAATTAACTCTATTTTGTTTGTGTTTCTTTGGCTTTCCAGCTCTACATGTACATGATGATAGATCCAAGATTTGAACCCTGACCGACTGTTCAATGAGCAAGATTAAGGCGAAAGTGGAAGAGCGATCCTGTAGACATGTAGACGATCAGCTTGATGTAGGACGAGCAAATTCAACCAGATGTGAGAATTCTGAAATGTTCCATCCCAAAAGAAGGAGACTTTCAACAGAAAAAATGAAAGACATCTGTACTGATGGTCCTTTGCAAGATGAGCAGTTATCAATGGATGTGTATCCAATCAGTGTTTGTGATGAGTTCGAGTATCGTCGTAAGCTCAAAAACGTTGACGAAGAGCTTGTTGGCAGAGACATTGCAGCTCTAAAGTTTCTTTGTCACAAGATTATTCCAGCGTCGAAACTCGAAAAAGTTCATCGAGGGATCGACCTCTTCCCAGAACTGGAAATGAAACAGAGATTGTCACTGGATAATCTGCAGTTTCTCTCAGAATGTCTCCTTTTGATTGGACGAATTGATCTATTGCGCAAACTGGGTGTTGATGTGGATGGGTTTAAAGAAGAACTTAGAACTCATGGAGGTGAACTGTCTCTCTATAGGTACATGTACATTTACCACATAAAGTAAATGTTCTAAAAATTCAATCACGGTAATTTCACTGTCTCTATATAAGTGCCGTTGATCGCTTGGAACATGAAGATGTTGATGAAATCCTAAAAAATAGCAGAAGTTACAGCATGAGATAGCATCTGAAAAGGGCAACAACCCCTCAGTCAGTAAAAGCTGCAATTAAAATTTATATAAGAAGGATTGATATACAGTGTGGAATCCGCAACATGGTATATCATTTTTTGGCATTACCCCACCCGGTGTGATTTCTGGTTGTGAAAAGGAATATAGGAACCAAACATTGTGATATGATTGAAATAGTGTTGAAAGCGATGGTAAATCATATTCACTCACTCACCTGGCACTATGTCATGGGTAATTGACCCCCCCCCCTTCTCTAACTCAACTTTCTAATATATCTGGCGACATGTGCCCTCTACAGAGAAAAAAAAAAAAAAAATTAACATGCAGTTCTGCGTAAAATTACAAGAAATTGCCATGGAGATGGAATTGAAGCCAGCCATGGGTTCAAGGATCTGGGACAGCACTATAAAATGGCAGCATTATCAGCTCTGTTTCTTGCAATAAAAAAGCAGCATGTATTATTCAGGTCTTAAAGCAACTGCTATATTTCCTATATTTTGACTATTTCACATTAAAATTGATAAGGGACCATGCATACTATATGGCAGAGTAAAATGATTTCTTTGAAACATTCTGCCATCATTATACTAAAGCAAGTGGATGGCAATTTTGCATATATACATGTAACACGTAAGTCTGTTGTGAATATTGACTGAAAGGATAAATTAAATTCATCTATGATGTTGGAAATTGCAGAGTTGAAGCATTGTTTTACTGGGATTTATTACAAAAGTACTACAGACTCATAACAAAAAAATATGTGAAACATGAATGGTGAGTAATATCAAACCAAAGTGTATGCCAGAAATAGGCTATAGAATATATCTCCATGCAGTCATGTACCCCAGAGCTTCCAGGACCTAGGCAGCCCCTGGATCCTGGCATAAAGTGCTAGCGTAGTATTTTCAGGATGCCAACAACATGTCCAAAAATGATCATCCACTAAAATTACTGGTCAGCTTGCCATCATTCCTTTGTTGTGGGCTGATGACCTAAAAATTTGAGGAACACCTTTTCCAATTCCAGTCTCCTTTCACAATTTTCTCTTTGAAATTAATAGTTATGGTATTCTTTCCCTGGAAAACCTCAAAAGATTCCTACCAGGTATGGCAGAGATTAGGAGGGTGGGTGCATTTTTCAGATGGAGCGAGGCCGGGGTCCATCCCCCATTTTTAAATTGGTCACTTGTTAATTCTTGATTGTGTCCATGGTGTGGTTATATCATACTTCGTGAAATAAAACCTCCAAATTACCACAAAGGTTAAAAAATTTAGTAGAAGAGTGGGGTGGGGGGGGGGGGGACATTCAACCCGACTCCTGTATATCTGCAGCAAGTGTACATATCATAGCCATTGGTTAAAATCTCAGTCCCTCTCCCAAGTTCTTAAAGAGCTGTACAGTCACCATACCTGTTATACATGTTCATACTGCTGTATCTATTTTAAGGTAGTTTGACTTTCAAATTTATCATGAGAGCATACCATTTACTTCCTAAAATTCCTTTTTTTCCTTCTTTTTATGAAATGTTTTTGTATATATGTATTTTCCCTAATCTTTTTTATTTCCTCAGGATATATTTTCACTGTCAGCAATTTGAATTCCTGATTACTGAAAAAAATATCATTTGATTTCAAATTCACATTTTCATTAACTCATTCTCTTTGCAGGAAAACATTGCTCGAGATTGGAGATGGTTTAACGATGAAGGAGGTATCCACGCTGAAATATCTGGTCGCACCCCAAATTGGTTCCTCAAGAACTACGAAGGGTTCTATTGAAACAGCCTTTGACCTTTTTGTGGCATTTGAACATGCTCAGTTGATCTGTGAGACAGATATCAGTTACCTGACTGACCAGCTTAGAGAAATTGGTCAGCCCGTATTGGCTGAAATAGCCAATAACTTTCATGGTATGTTACTAGACTAAAATTGGTCAGTCCATATTGGCTGGAATAGCCCAAAACTTTCATGGTACGTTACTAGACTGTATAATTGGTCAGTCCGTATTGGCTGGAATAGCCCTGAACTTTCATGGTATGTTACTAGACAATAATTGGTCAGCTCCATGACTAGAATAGCCCAAAACTTTCATGGTACATCACTAGACTATATAATTGGTCAGTCCGTATTGGCTGGAATAGCCCAAAACTTTCATGGTATGTTACCAGACTGTATCCTGTATCGGCTGGAATAGCCCAAAACTTTCATGGTATGTTACCAGACTGTATAATTGGTCATCCTGTATCGGCTGAAATAGCCCAAACCTTTCATGGTATGTTACTAGACTGCATAATTGTTCAGTCTGTATTGGCTGAAATAGCCCAGAACTTTCATGGTATGTTACTAGACTGTATAATTGTTCAGTCCGTATTGGCTGGAATAGCCCAGAACTTCCGTGGTATGTTACTAGACTATAATTGGTCAGCCCAACTAGACTGGAGTAGCCCAGAACTTTCATGGTATGTTACCAGACTGTATAATTGGTCAGCCTTAAAAGACTGGAGTAGCCCAAAACTTTCATCATGTTCTATCTGGACTAGAATTGTTCCAATTGTTTGTCTATAGAAAGGCAACTTCGTTCCTGGAAAACACAGTGGTGTATGTACTGGTGTGTGACTAGACTGGTATATGTATGGCTAGACTGTGTATACTGACCAGACTTGTGTATGTACTGGTATGTATGATTAGACTGGTGTATGTCGCTGGTATATAGGGCAAGACTGGTGTATAATCGCTACATAAATGACGCAGTGAAGGATTTATATCCACCTTCACTGGATTTGAAGGAAACTACAGATAACCCTACAGGCACATCATATTTAGACCTATATCTCTATAAAAATGAAGCGGGCCTTCTCTCTTGTCGACTGTATGACAAAAGAGATGATTACAATTTCGACATCGTAAACTATCCCTTTCTGGAGAGTAATATTCCAGTGGACCTGCATATGGCGTATACATATCACGCCTAGTAGCATTTGCTAGATCCTGTGTTAAATGTGACAATTTTAATCAATGTCACAAAACATTGTTACAGAAACTTATAAAACAGGGCTACACCACCAAGCGCCTCCACTCAAAGTTTCTCAAATTTGGTGATACATATCGCAAAATACGAGCGTAGCGTGCAAGATCTATGGCTTTACGTTTCGTAACTTGTGTCTAATTCCGCTTAACCTGGGGCTAGGGGCCGTATGAACCCATGTACAAGATCCTCATGGTACTCATATGAACAGTCACAATCAAAGTGTGACCGAGATACATCATTCTTTAGATGACGACTTTACAACGAATATTATGGATTAAGAACACTGATCAGCGATACAGATTTGATATTTTTGGAACATCATGATGTCTTGCCGGCATCATTGAAAACTGTTGACCGCTTCTCTCTTGCAGGAAACAAGCCTGTGTTTATGTATACTATGATTGTCTTTTGAATTTGGTGCTAATACTGTTATATGGAATATGGAATAGGTCTTTGGATTATGGACGCGGATATTCTCTAATGGACGACGGCTGAATTATGAATTAATGACGGACCAGACGCTTGTAATGTACTGGTATGTATGACTAGACTGGTGTATGGTATGTATGACTAGACTGGTGTATGTACCAGTTGGTTTGTATTACTAGACTGGTGTATGTACTGGTGTGTATGACTAGACTGGTGTATGTACTGGTGTGTATGACTAGACTGGTGTATGTACTGGTGTGTATGACTAGACTGGTGTATGTACTGGTGTGTATGACTAGACTGGTGTATGTACTGGTGTATGACTAGACGACTGGTGTATGCACTGGTATGTTTGGCTAGTCTGGTGTATGTACTGATATGTATGACTAGACTAGTGTATATACTGGTATGTGTGACAAGTCGACTGGTGTATCCACAGGTATGTTTGGCTACACTGGTGTATGTACTGGTATGTATGACTAGACTGGTGTATGTACCAGTTGGTTTGTATTACTAGACTGGTGTACTGGTGTGTATGACTAGACTGGTGTATGTACTGGTGTGTATGACTAGACTGGTGTATGTACTGGTGTGTATGACTAGACTGGTGTATGTACTGATGTGTATGACTAGACTGGTGTATGTACTGGTGTGTATGACTAGACTGGTGTATGTACTGGTGTGTATGACTAGACTGGTGTATGTACTGGTGTGTATGACTAGACTGGTGTATGTACTGGTGTGTATGACTAGACTGGTGTATGTACTGGTGTGTATGACTAGACTGGTGTATGTACTGGTATGTATGACTAGACTGGTGTATGTACCAGTTGGTTTGTATTACTAGACTGGTGTACTGGTGTGTATGACTAGACTGGTGTATGTACTGGTGTGTATGACTAGACTGGTGTATGTACTGGTGTGTATGACTAGACTGGTGTATGTACTGATGTGTATGACTAGACTGGTGTATGTACTGGTGTGTATGACTAGACTGGTGTATGTACTGGTGTGTATGACTAGACTGGTGTATGTACTGGTGTGTATGACTAGACTGGTGTATGTACTGGTGTGTATGACTAGACTGGTGTATGTACTGGTGTGTATGACTAGACTGGTGTATGTACTGGTGTATGACTAGACGACTGGTGTATGCACTGGTATGTTTGGCTACACTGGTGTATGCACTGGTATGTATGACTAGACTGGTGTATGTACTGATATGTATGACTGGACTAGTGTATATACTGGTATGTGTGACAAGTCGACTGGTGTATCCACAGGTATGTTTGGCTACACTGGTGTATGTACTGGTATGTATGACTAGACTGGTGTATGTACTGGTATGTATGACTAGACTGGTGCATGTACTGGTATGTATGACTAGACTGGTGTATGTACCAGTTGGTTTGTATTACTGGATTGGTGCATGTACTGGTGTGTATGACTAGAGTATGTATGAGTAGACTAGTGTATGTACTGGTTTGTATGACTAGATTGGTAGTTGTATGTTTACTAGAATGGTATGTTCTGATATGTATGACTAGAATGGTGTATGTACGGGTATGTATGATTAGACTAGTGTATGTAATAGTTTGTATGACTAGAATGATGTATGAACAGGTATGTATGACTAGACTGGTGTATGTACTGGTATGTATGACTAGACTGTAATCCAGGGTCCATTTGACACATTTGAGGACACCTTCCACAGAACTGATTAATTAACTGCTAAGTAGCCTCCTCACTGGATAAGCCAAGTCTCATTTTTCCCTCCCCAATAATTAACCCTGTATTAGAGTCTGGTCATACATAGATACACCAGTCCCTGAGTTTTCCAGGAACTAGTTGCCTTACTGAATACATACATCTGGTGTTGCAATGAATATTTTCCATGGGAATTCTTGTAATTTTTATTAAGTTCCTTCAAGCCTCCAAATATCCTGTTTAATCTCAGATATAAAGTCATTAAAACGTTGTATTAGTGTGAATTTAGAGTTTGTCTGCACCAAGCTAAGTATAATGTTGTTGACAAGCTGACAGTAGTGCGTGGGTGACTTGGTACCGTTACCATAAGTTAAATGATCGGTACCACATACAAGTAGATGTTCTAAGGTTTAAATGATGTGAATACGCATATTGACTCACTCGACCTTTGATCTGTACAATCACTACAAGAATTTACATCTTGAAAGTCTGTCTATATATTAGAAAAATATGTATCCAGCACTTTTGTGCCAAAATGTCATACCCACCACTTTGTACAAGTTTATATTTCACATGCTGCAATGTCTTGACACCACTGACTGTGCAGAGCAGGGCTGCATCCAGTATAATTTCACCAGTATCTCTATCCTTAAACTTGTGTTTCATAACTAAACTACATGTAGAAGTTTTGACAAAACCTCAATCAATATCCCATGATTTTATTGGATAAAACAATATTGAATTCATCAAGAATACTTAATTAAAATATGTGATAAAACAGTAAAATACTCAATTTTGATAACATGCCAAAAACTGAAATCTATTAATCCAGGCAATTTGATTTCCTTACTTTTCAGCATCATTGGAAGGTGAAGGGATAGAAGAAACATTCCTCAATGTACACCCACCCCCTGCTCCATCCCTGCTTCCCTCCACTATCTTAGCTCCACAATCAGCATGGCTGCCTCAAAATGGTATGTATGGTAAGGAATCAAATACAAGGTCATACAATATTGTTGTTGCTCCTGAGCTGCTTTCAGAACTTAGTCAGAAATTGTCTGAGTAAATTTACTTAGACCATATGGTCCACTGGTATGTAAAAGACATTTAGGCTATGATAAATGATTATTATACCGCTTGAATATTCACGAGGGTTTTCTGGTATTTCATTGATCAAACTTTACTCAGCCACGAGTCAATATTTTTCAATCACTGACCCAGCTGTTTATGTGTCAGGTGAAACGCGTGAGGTCCGGAGGCAATATTGTGATCACATGATCACTGTTTACAAGTACTGTCTGCCTGAAACATGGCTGATGGTGGGCGCTTCGTAGATTTGTCCAATGAAAATCTACAAGAACTGTTCCAAAATAGGGACAGTAAGAATGCAAAAAATGTTATACAGGCGTCTATATCAATATTACGGGTCTACTGTCAAGCAAAATATATTGATTTCGATAGTCTTTCATCAATAACGAAAGAACTTGGCGAATCCCTCTTCAAATTCTTTGCCGAGTTGAGAAAGAAGGCTGGAGATAAATACTCCTGCTCGTCGATGGCAGGCATAGGTTTCGGTCTCCCGAATATTCAAGAGGTATCATAATTTGTTATGTAATTTCTATCTGCACTGCCCGAGTAAGCCATTTCATTCTCATCTCAAAACTAGAGTAACTTTACGCCATTGATGTCACCCAATCAAATGAGTTCACCATGACCCAAATAGGATTTATGAATGAAGTGTGTAAATTAGCCAGTGGCTACGTAGTATCAAAACACTCAGGGTTTGTGACGAAGAGTTCACCTCGTAAATCTCAGAAAACGCTTCTGAGAGTTTAAATTCCCAATATTATTCTAGTCAGATTGGAAGCAGCTTCGTAGATTTATCCATGAACTATTAATAAAATTGTATCTGTGTGTCTCGTTTCCGATAACACACAGCTGCTTGACAGAAAGTATTCGCCAAACAGCATTTTGGAAAGGAGTAGTAGTACCATGCGCTGGTCTGGCGTCATAGCGATAATTCACTGCAGTTAATAAATTCGGTATAAGAAAACACTTATAAACTTGTGACAGAGTGAATATCATGAAACCTGGACCCTCGGCCAGACTTGGCCAAGCAGACCTGACCTCGGGTGCAGGTTTCATGATATTCACTCCGTCTCAAGTTTATAAGTGTATATTATTGTCATGGTACATTGTGTGTACATGTAGTATGAATGGGGTGACATTCAGAGTTACAACAAGGTTTTCAGGCAACCGATTTAAATCCAGTTTACATAACCTTCAGGCAATGCAGTTCAGTTGTTCATCATTGCCATGATTACATTCATAATTTTGTTCTTTGTTGAACATTCCCAGATGATGTTGACCAGAGTGCAAGAATTCTGCAAATTCCCCCAGGATGCTCATTCAATTCTCTTATATTGCCACCACTAGACTGTGTCATGCCCAAACCGTCCACTTCATCATCGTTCTATTATGGGGAGGCAGCAGAAAACCTGCCAAATATCACAGTCTCCTCAGGTATGCATTTTACTGTCTCCATCTGTCGTCATGAACATAACACAGGAACATATATCTGACAGTTGAACCATCCAATTAATATCGGTTGATGGGGGCGGGCTGATATACATATTGTATTCAATGAATAGAGTTGAGTAAAAGTTATTAGATTTTTCCAGATTCATGGAATTCCAGATCTTTGGCAAGTTTTGTAACCATATAAATACATGTAAATGATGCACAAATTTGTGAAAATCTGCGATTTTTCATGTCAGGTCACTCCAATCTCTTTAACAAGGGATGAACTAGGCTTTTTATGGCAAAAAAAACCCTTCAGTTTATCTTGTCCCACTTAAGGTCTGTCTAGATGTGTCTTGTCACTGGGTAGGACAATGGTGTGTTATGTAAACTGTTAATCATAGACAGTGTGGGCCAACATGTTTAGTGCAGGCAGTACTCTAAATAACAATAGCAATCTGAGGTGAGTGACCAATAGCTCAGGTGAGCAACCATTAGCTCAGGTGAGTAATGAATAGTTTGGGTGAGTGATCAATAGTTCAGGTGAGTGACCAATAGTTCAGGTGAGTGACCAATAGTTCAGATGAGTGACCAATAGTTCAGATGAGTGATCAATAGTTCAGGTGATTGACCAATAGTTCAGGTGATTGACCAATAGCTCAGGTGAGTGACCAATAGTTCAGATGAGTGATCAATAGTTCAGGTGAGTGATCAATAGTTCAGGTGAGTGACCAATAGCACAGGTGAGTGACCAATAGTTCAGGTGAGTGACCAATAGTTCAGGTGAGTGACCATGAGTGACCAATAGTTCAGGTGAGTGACCAATAGTTCAGGTGAGTGACCAATAGTCAGGTGAGTGACCAATAGCTCAGGTGAGTGACCAATAGTTCAGGTGAGTGACCAATAGTCAGGTGAGTGACAATAGTTCAGGTGAGTGACCAATCGTTCAGGTGAGTGACCAATATTTAAGGTGAGTGATCAATAGCTCAGGTGAGTGACCAATAGTTCAGGTGAGTGATCAATAGTTCAGGTGAGCGATCAATAGCTCAGGTGAGTGACCAATAGTTCAGGTGAGTGACCAATAGTTCAGGTGAGTGATCAATAGCTCAGGTGAGTGATCAATAGCTCAGGTGAGTGATCAATAGTTCAGGTGAGCGATCAATAGCTCAGGTGAGCGACCAATAGTTCAGGTGAGCGATCAATAGCTCAGGTGAGTGACCAATAGTTCAGGTGAGTGATCAATAGCTCAGGTGAGTGATCAATAGCTCAGGTGAGTGATCAATAGTTCAGGTGAGTGACCAATAGTTCAGGTGAGTGATCAATAGTTCAGGTGAGTGACCAATAGCTCAGGTGAGTGACCAATAGTTCAGGTGAGTGACCAATAGCTCAGGTGAGTGATCAATAGTTCAGGTGAGTGACCAGTAGTTCAGGTGAGTGATCAATAGCTCAGGTGAGTGACCAATAGTTCAGGTGAGTGACCAATAGTTCAGGTGAGTGACCAATAGTTCAGGTGAGTGACCAATAGTTCAGGTGAGTGACCAATAGCTCAGGTGAGTGGCCAATAGTTCAGGTGAGTGATCAATAGCTCAGGTGAGTGACCAATAGCTCAGGTGAGTGACCAATAGTTCAGGTGAGTGACCAATAGCTCAGGTGAGTGACCAATAGTTCAGGTGAGTGACCAATAGCTCAGGTGAGTGGCCAATAGTTCAGGTGAGTGATCAATAGCTCAGGTGAGTGACCAATAGCTCAGGTGAGTGACCAATAGTTCAGGTGGGTGATCAATAGCTCAGGTGAGTGACCAATAGTTCAGGTGAGTGACCAATAGTTCAGGTGAGTGACCAATAGTTCAGGTGAGTGACCAATAGCTCAGGTGAGTGGCCAATAGTTCAGGTGAGTGATCAATAGCTCAGGTGAGTGACCAATAGTTCAGGTGAGTGACCAATAGTTCAGGTGAGTGACCAATAGCTTAGGTGAGTGACCAATAGCTACGGTGAGTGACCAATTGGCAATAGCTCCCCTGACACTATGTTCAACTCTGTAATACTTCAATCACATGAAGTAATTTTCTCACTCAAAAATATTGGGTTGATCAAATTGATTAGATTGAGAAGCTCATTTAATGATACAAAAACAGAATCTTATGCACATTGGAAAACTTGGAAAGTTCTCATCCAAAATCTATTTTTCAACTAAATTAGTTAAGGTCCTTGAAATACCTGGAAAATTAATATTTATCAAAATAATTTAGTGGTCTGTTGTTTAAGACAAAAAAAAACTGGTTGTTAAATGTAATGATTGATCTCTGTCAATGTTTAAAATAAAGGATCCACTATCTTCAAAATAGCAAGTGATGAACCAAGGGAAATACTGAACTTAGAAGAAATGATAACTCAAGTGTCCAAAAGTTTCTTTGAAAGGAATTTAAAAGAAATATTTTTATTGCATGTGGCATGTATTTTTGTTCAACATTGCTGGTTTCTCTCATCCTTATTCTTCAAAGAAAGCTTCTGATGTTTATTGGGTAATTTTCGACATGTAGTAGTCTCTACATCTTCAGTGCGAGCAGTCTAAGCTACATGTGCAGCCTCATTTTTTAAAAAAAGACATGTTTTTGATTGTCATAATCAGATGTTGTTTTATAGCAAATGGTTGTAGCTGTTTGTTGACCAAATCGATATTCCATAGCCGAAATTAACAACAAAGTTTAAGCTGGATTAAGATGGATGGACATTTATTTAATAAAGACAAATGTTTTTTGCACCAGGCCGGTAGCAAAATTGGAGCCATGGCCCCATGGTAACTACTGTATTGCTACTTGGTGAATATCAGGGTCTGGTTTATATGTGACACTGACTTGTTCTTGATCTACTGTACATGTACATCATTTGTCTGTTTATTACAGGAGAGGCTCAACTTCATCAGCCTACACCCAACACTTCTGCAGGTTAGAGATTTATGCATGGTATTCCTTCCTCAGATTCTTAGGTTTGGACATTAGACATTAGAAATGAAAATAAATACACCAGGTTTCAGACAATGACTTGTAATTAACTTCCTAAGATTGGAACTTGTGACCTGTCACTCCAAATCCAGCACCATACATTCCTGTGAGCTACAAGCTACATGTAGTACAGACACTGGTATGATTGGAGGAACTCAGTCACAATCATTGTTACATTGCTGTCAGCAACTAAGAAGGGAGCCTGGCCTTTTTTCTTCAAGGGAAATTTGTATTTCTTGTCAACAAAATCTGAGAATACATAAGCATTTTATTTGTGAGCAAGGTATTAAACAGTGATATAATAATACATCTATGACTGTCACTCTGTGATTTTGTATTATCTCCCCATGTTTCCAAATTATCTCTCTCTTACAATTGCAATACACAGATGGAAACGGTCATTCATTGGTTAATGGGAATTGATGACATATTGTCCAGCAATGTCATATTGTTGTCATCATTGCAAGTGGACCAATCTTTCCTGTTTTATAACAGCAGGGGATCGGGAGCAAAATGTGATAACACAAGACCTGAGACGCCTGAAACTGAAACAAGATGAAGAGGACCTCCCTCAATACAAAATGGATTCTCATCCGAGAGGTATTTATGAGCATGTCTTCCTTGTCATATTACATTTTTATATGCCATGAACACATGTACCTGTCATTCTGTCATGGGTGAAGAGAGGACACATTTTGTTCTTGAATAACAATAACACTTATTGGATACCAACTTCTCTAGTTAAAATCAACCAGTTCTATCAGGGTTGTCAAGTGATCAATAATCATAGCAGTCCAATATACAAGTGCAATAGTACACATTAGACTGCCCTATAGTCCTATGTCTTAGTAAAAATGCTAAAATTCTTAAAACAAGCAAATTGTACATATTTTATATGTCCTACCAAATGTAATATGTATCCATTAACATAGACTTCTGGTGAATAGACATACTGGACAGAAAATATGAAAGGATGATATATGTGTGTGTATCAATACGTGTAGTTCTAATGGAGATATTATAGTTTGACCCAGGATGACATAATTTGTGTCTGTACCATCAAGTTCTGTAAACAGTTTCTTGTCTTTGCAGGTTTTTGTTTGATTATAAATAACAAGAATTTCTACCATGATCCCACAGATGAAGGGAGTAAAGAACTAAAGGATAGGAAAGGCACAGATGTAGATGCCTGTAAGTTTGAAAGTCTAACAGTCTTTTACTGCATGCTTTCTTGTTTTGTGTCAGTAATTTTTCATCTGAAGGTGTACAATATGCACACATTATGGTAGTAGTGAAACTACATGTAGTTGTACTCAGTATACTGAAGTTGTAGGTGAACTGCAGAGATTTTTCATTTCACAAAGTACAGTCTTGATGACAGAAACTTTTCTGGATAGTCCCCGTATATTTCGCATCTTATTTACAAAAAGAAAACTTTTGTCGGTGTTTACAATCTGTGTCAAAAGGAAACCATTCGCTCTTATCTCGATTATAGATGTGTTCAGCTTGCATAGAATTGCGATGACAGAGCTTACCCCATTTGACATCACTAGCCAATTTCTGGCAAGGCAATATGACATTTATTAAAGCCTGCAGAACCTCATATATTGTGGTAGATTTAAAAATGAATACATCCTTAATCATAGCAGCCAATATCAGCAGTCCGGGGACATATTAAAGTTCTGATGTTTACCATATGTCCATGCATGCGATTAACTTTCCTGGTGAACACAACTAGTCCTGGAGTTTTCGCTCATTGTTTTTATATGCCCATCATGGGCTGAGGTTGAATATTGTAATACATGTAGCAAGTTCTGTCCATCTGTTAACTTTTATAAGCTGTGCGATATCTCCACTTCCATGTGATGGGTTGATACCAAACTTCAGTTTACCTTACCCATACTGCAAGGAAGCTGCCTATTCATTTGGAGGTCAAAAGGTCAGGTAAATGTTGCCAAATATCTAGAAATATTTCAAACCTGTTAATTTAGTGCTATAACTCCGGTTCAGTGATGTACATGTAGATTATGATGACAGTTGAGATGTGATGTACCTGAAACTTCTGGCTAAGAAGAAGCCTGTTGATTTCATTGTCTTTCTGTTCGTCCGTTTGTCTGTCCGTTAACTTTCATTGTCTATGTCTGTATCTTCAAATATCAGAAAGTCGTTGAAAATTGTTATGTCCTTGGTTTAACCTGGAGATATGTTCAGGGATTTGGATTGAGAACAATTTTCCGGTATACATGTACCTCAAATTCATTTAAAACATGGACGCCTATTGATTAACAGTTCAGTCTGTCTGTCTGTAAACTTTTTATGTATGTGCATTTATTTATCTCCAGTTTCAGGCTATGGATTAGCACCAAACTTTGAGCATACATGCATCTTACTCTTGGGGCAAGGAGGTATTCTGTCCATTTTGAGATGGACAGATCAAATATGATAATCACACCAGGAAATAGTTGAAAATATTGATATCCTTGCCATAGATCTGCAAGTCTGTACTAAATTGTACTGTTATATTGTCCTCTTGATCACACATACAGTCATATCTGGTCAGATAACAGGATAGATCAAGTTCTTAGTTCATCAGTGTTCAAAAAAACTGATCAATGATATATTATACAGATATACCAGGTTTCGGGGGTGTATTTGCGATATATCCCGGTCAAGACCATAGAAAATTTGCCATGGTTGAGACCGGGATATATCGCAAATACACCACCGAAACCTGGTATGTCTGTATAATCACACCGCTTATGCTAAAGAGAAGCAGAGATGAACACAGAAAGATAATACAAAGTAATACAAAATTCAGTCGACTACGGTAAGCGATCCATATATACGATCATCTTTCGATTTACGATCGACCCCATTTTTTCGGGAGATTTACGATCGGATATTCTAACTGATTTACAATCACACACAAATTCTAAAATGAGACGATCTAACTTAAATTCGATCGCACACGGTCGGCAATAGCTAGAATGAATATGAACAGATACGCAACATTATGCGCGAGATCGGCAGTATCGACGCATACGCAAAATGGAGTTGTTAATGTGACCTAAACCAAATCTAAACAGCATATATTCCTGAATGGTAAATAAAAACAACTTCGTGTAAAACATAATAGTTGTGCGAGTGTCAAATTATTTCTATTATATTAAAAACGATAGACATATTCTTTTTGCTAATTCAAGAAACAAACGTGTGACGGTCTGGCAAATATTGTGAAAAATTATGCTGAGACCAATAGCCGCTCACTGCAGGAATTAAATGGTTGCCGATTTGTTCTTTAACTAAGGGTCCGATGTCTGCGATTTTGTTTAATAAACGGATGATATATGGAAGGATAATGATAGAAATGTTTCTCTGTTAGGGGCCTACTTATCCCCCGTCACGGCTGCAGTGTTTTGTCGCCACCTGGAGATATTATGTTAAATTATCTGAAATTGTTGAATGTTGTAAAATAGAGAGCTGTTAATTGATCTTTGTTTCTACTGGGACGAATATTATACTCGTCCCAGGTTTCTATAAGAAAATACGTGTGTTGGCTTCTTTTGTTTCAAGTCATTTTCGCTGGCTATCCAAAATCCGCCGTTGATACCGGCCGGTTCGATAAAAATGCTGTTGTCGACCCTTCAATTCAGCGCTCGTGAAAGATCACAATGCTACATAAGATATTCCATTCCTTTTCTTCCGATAAAAGCCTTCAAAGCCAAGATAGAACAAGTTTGAATGAGGGTGTTGTAAAAATTATATACGGGACAAACAGGCTCCACACATTAACACCAAAACCCCCTTCAATTGCCTCTTGCTGGTATATTTATTATTATTATTATTACCATCAGTAAAGTCCACTTTATATGAAACAAACTTGAAATGATTGAGGTGTTCACATGGCAGGGCGTAATAGTATAACCCCTCAGGGCCCCTTACTTTCCAAGTCTTGACAGACTCTCCTTTGATATTTAAATTGTCAATGGCTACATTGTTTTGAGTCCTAACTCCTCTCACCAGTGTAACAATCTGTATTCACATTTACCTGGAGGTGTCTGTTGTGGGATAGTCTTGCAAATGAAGTGTTTAGTTTATTTTTAGCATGTCCAGCTGTGAGCATATTTGTTTTAATGATCTTGCCACGCTTCCCAGCTTGTCCTTCAGAGAAATCGACATCAAATGGAAGAATCCAAAGTCAAGATAGGGGTGTGCGGAAGGGTTAGGTTACCAGCAGAGGGAATTACACTAGTACTCCCTGTTAAATCAAGATAGAAGGGTCCAATACTATAGTCCACAGGGGGAATCTGGACTGCATCACGTGCAGCATGCAAGTTTCACCCAGACTAGAAATGACACTTATTCATATGCAAATGAGATCGTGTGTAACAACATAGAAGTGACTGCCTGGGGAATACCTTGCCCCTTCTGAAGCCCGGATTCAGCTCTGCGTGGGGATGCGCCATTCACCAGCAAGAGGCGATTGGGGGTTTCAAAATAACGTTGCAGTATTATGGGTTTTTGTGTTAATTAATGTGTGGCCCCTGTTTGTCCCGTATATAATTTTCACAACACCCTCATTCAAACTTGTTCTGTCTTGGCTTTGAAGGCTTTTAGCACTGTGATTGTTTGACAACAGCATTTTTATCGAACCGGTCGGTATCAACGGCGGATTTTGAATAGCCAGCGAAAATGACTTGAAACAAAAAAAAGCCAACACACGTATTTTCTTATATAAACAAAGATCAATTAACAGTTATCTATTTTACAGCATTCAACGATTTCAGATAATTTAAGATAATAATAGGTGGCGACAAAACACTGAAGCCGTGACCGGGACAAGTAGGCCCCTAACAGAGAAACAATTCTATCATTGTCCTTCCATATATCATCCGTTTATTAAATTATTATTATCAATCGCAGACATCGGACACACCACTCTAGGTTTTACAGAATGCACTCAATACATGTATATAAACAATGCAAAGCACATGGTAAGTTACAATAAATTCTATAACAGAGGAAGGCCGCGCTGCGGGAAAGTAGATTTGACTCCACGCATTTTATAATAGTATACATCGCAAGGCAGGTTTCTGTATGCAACCGACTTTGAGCTCTCACCCTTCCTGGGCAGACGGGGCCCCACGTGCGTTACGCACGATCAATATACAGAGTAGGTCAGACAGGAAGATGGGGGGACACCTAGGGGTTTAGCATATACGGTTGACAAATAAGTTAACAATCGCGATCAACATCCGTCGAATGCCATGTATCAAATTGTTATATAAATGTCATACAAATACGTAATATAATAATGTGTGGTTTGATATCATAACGAAGTCCTTATTCGTCTATCAAATTTCTTCAAATTACGAACATTTTAAGGAGCTTAATTCACCAAATTGTTCACCCGATTAATGTATCATTCTTTATGATATTTTGTCACATCGGACTTTTAATAAAACCAAATCAGTATGGTGAAATTTCTTTGTCCAAGTTTAATATTATATAGTTCATCTCGTTTTCTTCCAAAAAATAATGTATTACGTTATGTAGGGCTATGGGTGAATCAGATTTCTTATAAACAAATTTATCTTATTAATGTACAATGCAATGACTATAATTATCGCGGCAATTTTTACGTTGTGAACTAGGGGAGATAATCGGATATATCGTGCTTTTCTCTCACTTCCGCGATCTAATGTTTTCGATCGAGCCGGTTTTTCTCGTCATTGCAGAGGGGCGTACGATCCAATTTTTACGATCAAGCATCCATTTTGGGACTAAAAAATCACTTCCGGCGATCGAATATTTGGATCGCTTACCGTATTCTGTGTTTCTAGGATTATTGCTACTCAGAAACGAGTCCATCTCATCGCCAGCAAACGCTCCAAATCTGTCGTCTGTGGACGCTGCCATGTTTGTTTACAAACAAGATGGCGAAGATTGCCATCAGGGGAGATAATTCGGCGGCGGGATAATTCGGCAAATACCCCGCTGCCAAGGCAACGGAAGGCAAATTTCCCACTGCCCCTGACAGTCGCGTGAGAATTTGGCATAAATGCCCCGGCTAAGAACCAATCAAAACTCGTCTATCTTATATAAGGTGTAATTATAATAAGAAGCCGAAAAGCATTCTTCATCTCTACCACATACAAGGGATAGCATTCATGGGATGTTTCTCTGTTGATGAAGTTGCTTGAATTTTTCATTAATAATACCTACATGTACGTGAAATTTAGCAACACAATACATCAACAGCATATGGGTATTTCAATGGATACTTAATTGTGCGCCCCTGTTGGCTGTTCTCATGAATATGCAGATACTTTTGAAAACTGATCATTTCAAAGCCTGGTCCTTCTTATTCACCAAACACTATATAGATGATCTTCTCGCTGTGGATAACCACTATATAAATGATGCACTCAAGAATATATACATGTATCCACCTTCACTGGAATTGAAGGAAATACAGACAGCTCGAATGAATGGCACATCACATTTATACCTATATCTCTATGAAAATAAAACGGGGCCTTCTCTCTTGTCAACTTTACGACAATAGAGAGGCTTACAATTTCAATCCAGCAAGCCAGGCCTGAAGACTCAGTAAGCATGAAAACTAGATGGTGCTGGCATTGAGGGGACTTCAAGAAGATGGCAAGATGATGATGCAGACCCGATTGTCTGGTGAAAAGCAAATGGCATATTGGTCGGTACAATATCCACCTCTCACCCTCTTGCTGTCATGATCCTTGAACTCAACACACCTCTATAATGACGTGAGAATGATCCGGGTATTTGGGCGATACCAGAATTAAGATCAAAGTAGGCCATGCCCTGCCCAAAGCCAGCATCCCATCCAATGTGCTCATGTGCATGTATGACTGTATTTTGAAGCTTTTAAACTCTTGGTTTAAAAGTCAACAAATTAAAATGAACAGACTTCTTCGTGTCGTTTTCTGCTTTCAATCTGCAGATAACCTTACCTACATTTTCCAAAAATTGGATTTCATTGTGAAACGATACGATGATCTGACTGAGACAGAGATGGTGAGGACTTGCACAGAATTCTCGATGATAGACCACCGTTCATTTGACTGTTTTGTGTGTTGTATACTAACACATGGTGTCAAGGACCATCTGTATGGCTGTAACGGTAACCTGGTGCCCCTGGCAGAGGTCACTTCATGTTTCAAGACCCAGCGTTGTCCCTCCCTCAATGGCAAACCCAAGCTATTCTTCATTCAAGCTTGCCAAGGGAAGGAAAAACAAGGAGGTAGGCAATATATTCAAACAGTTGTCTGTTCATCTCTTCCTCATCCTTGTTAACATGAGATATCTTTAGACATACTTCATGCAGTCTTCTGAAATTCAGACCACTTATTAGCCCTTACCCCTCAGCCCATAGGGCTGCGGGGTCTTGTCGTTGCCATGTATGTCCGTCCGTTGTCCGTCAACATGTGTCCTTGTCCGCTGAATATCTGCAGATCTATTAAGTTGGGCCTGACCAAACTTTGGTGAGAGCTTCCTGTATAGTGACTGATGAAATGATTAGGTTTTCAGATGGCTATGATGATTTTTAGACTCTTTATTATTGTTCGGATTATTATTATTCTTCTGCTGGATTTTGTGATTGCTAAATCTCAGCAACCATTCGACCAATCATGCTCAAACTTCACACACGTATCAGGCATGTGGAGATCTATTGCATATTAGAAATTGGTTGTGATTGGTCGCAGGGTTCAGTGGCCATCTTGGATTTACCTCATCTCGTTTTCAGAAAAATCTTGTAAACTCTTCTCCTCTGAAACCAATGAGGCAATCGACACGAAACTTGGTACACGTAATCAATGGATCAAGGCCTCTCAAACTATTATTTGAAAAGTTGTTCTGTTAAACAAAATGGCCGCCATCGTCCAATCAAAATCGTCGGATTTTCAACTAACGGATTTGGACTGGAAAAGTGTCGAAATATATGTAATCTGATATGCGATCACGAATATGCACAAATTTTGCTCCTATGTCACGTGGTTTGGCCGCCATCTTGAATTTAGTGAATCACTTAACAAATTTTGCAAGGGCTTATTCTTTTGAACCCTGACAGATACAGACTTCTAGTCTGCTGCAATATATCGACAAGCCCAAGATGTGTTCAACTGAAAAATCGCATGTTGATTGGTTGGACGGTTCGGCAGCCATCTTGATTTGACCTAGTTTTCCAATGAGTCTTAACAGCAGGCGAAGTGGCCAGTTATATACAATAGGATACGGTGATCAAGAATATATAAAAAATAAGTTTCTAGGTCACGTGGTTTGGCCGCCATCTTGAATTTTGTCAGAAACTGAACACATCTTGTAGGGGGTATAACTCTGAAACTATATGTGGTATAGCCTTGCAGTTTGTTGCATTATATTGTCCAGGAGCAGCTCTTTCCGAAGTATGTCAACCATTTCAACATAGCTTCATTCTCAGATGATAATCACCCAAATTCGTGAATTGACGGATTGTTCTTCAGTAGTAACTATGTAGGTTAGATCTAAAACGAAGCAATGATGTCACTTGTAGCAAAGGTAGGTCGATGGTCGTGGTAAGTATATCCCGCATTAAATTATATCCCGCATTAAATGCTCAGTTGTTTTATTATTGGATAATATAGCTTACTTTCTATTGTTTCATTTCTTTTAATCCTAGCTTAAATAATTTTCCCGCTATTATCAAATGTAATTCGTTCAAGTTTGCGTATTAACAGAAAAAGTCCCATTCCATTGACTGCTTTAAGCAACCTCTGCCAGAGAAGATGTTTTTTTCATTTGTTTCTGCCATTATTGTGATGAAAAATAAATGAAGGCCAGTGGTAGGTGTTTGGATTATGAACTGTGTTCGATTTTGCTGAGAGCTTGATTTTAACTCGGGGCCTAATATGAGGTTAATCAGAGGGACAATTTGGGTGTCTGTTTACAGCTTTCTCAAGGCAGAGAAAAAGGCCAAAAGTATGTCTCAAATGAACAATGCAAAACCCAGACAGTAGGCTGTAGACACTCTGGTTTTAATATAATCATTCACGGATACGTGACAACTGTTTCCGCATGAACGTGGATGATCGCTGTTTACAGAAACGACCCTGCCACGTTAACTTAAATGGCCTGATCTAATAGCCAGTCATAGTAACCAAGTGTATGTTCTCCTGCAGAGTCTATTTCCACTTTGTATTTTGAGCAGTTCGCCTGTACTCGAGTTTTGCAGAGGGACAAGTTGTACAACATTTCAGAATAATAACTCATATCAATCTCTGGTCTATCCAGACGGTACTCTATAATATTTGTAAATAAGGACGGTTTACCAGTCACACTTTATTCATAATTGGTTGTCTTCATTCATCGTATCTTGAATCGACTGGTCTATTTTCATACGAACTGGCCTGGGCAATTTCGGCAGTAACGTGCAAAACTGACGATATATATATGCGGTGTTACATGGAGATGAAGACTATGCAAACAGGTTGTGGTTATCACAGCATATCTTGAAAGCATATACCCGAGTATGGAGAGGCTTGATTACACTAGTTAGAAATAACAGGACAAATACCAATTTGTACATGATTGCATGTATTATCAGAGGCTTGATTACACTAGTTAGAAATAACACTCATTATCTTGAAAGCCGGCTAATGCCCTTGAAATATAAACAAAGCCTTTATATAAGCTGACACAAATGTTGTGAGTGACTATCCTTGGCTTGGGTATTGACAGTTCCATTTCGAATTCTCGTCAAAGAAAGGCAAAAACTTTATATTAGCCGACACGAAGCATTTCTTCTGCCTGACTATCCTTGGACATTGACTAATCTTTCACGAGTTGTTTGACAAAATTATATTACTGTGATCGCTTTTTCATATGCATTTTGAAGTTTATTGGTACATATATCACAATTTGCCGACACGAACCATTACGTATGTGACTTTATCAAGCAACTGAAATTCCTGTACTGTCCATTAGCATAACCACTACTTCATCAACCAATACGGGAGGGGAGGGGGGTATAGTTCAGTATGTACATTTTGTATGCACATATATATTTCGATAGTTCACACATCATAATGCTGTTTTTCCATTGGTTAAAATAATATCTAAATCATCTAGATCATCTTAAAACTGCTCGCAGCTCTAGTTTTATTTTTAATTATTTTTTATTGTTTATTGATGCTCACCTTGTGCACTGCTATCTATGCCCATCAGGAACCCTTGGTTGTATGTTGCATTGTGACTATTGAGGGTTCCAAGAAGCTCCGGGGGCCCTCGGTGGCCGAGTGGTCTAAGGCGCTTCGCTGGTGACCGCTAGCCTCACACCGCTGAACCGGCACGGGTTCGAGCCCAGCTGGTCCATGTGTGAAAGTTTGTCAGTTACTTGCCGAAGGGCAGTGGTTCTCTCTGGGTACTCCGGCTTCCTCCACCAACCAAACTGATTGTGGCCATATGAGTGAAACAAACTTGAGTGTGACATTAAGCCAAATTCCCTCCCTCCCTCCAAGAAGCTCTGTGTAGCGGTCCATTCGAGATTTAAACCCTCTGGACATATGCCCATCGGGAACCCTAGGTTGTATGTTGCATTTTGACTCTTGATTGTTCCCGGCTTTCAAGAAGCCCTGTGTAGCGGTCCATTCGAGATTCAGACCATCTGAGATATACCCATTGGGAACCCTTGGTTGTATGTTGCATTTTGACTTGTGAAGGTTCTCTGATCCCAGGAAGACCTGCGTTGTGATCCATTGGAGATTCACACCATCTGAGAATGGTTATCATTGGATGGAACCTCAAGGCTTTAAATTAATTCATAAAACTTGTTATTGCAGGCTCTGGTACTTTAATTCCTCAGCAAGTAGGCCAGTAAAGTTTCTGGAGGTTTAGCAGATTCTTGATGTGACAGGGGCAGTGACATCTAATTATTTTAGGCCTGTATTCAAGAATATCTTTAACTTTTTTGCTGCTTCAACATGTACAACATAATGTTTTTATTGAAAACGTGATTCCCAGTTGCTTCTCAATTCACACATTATTGTGATATATGGGCGGCACGGATAAGAGAAACTATAACAATTTTTTTAGATGCCTTTGATGCGCTTATGGTGTGCAACAAGCTTGGTTGTTTGACAGTTAACAACCAATCAACGTGATAATTGAGGTACATATTTTAGCCTATTAAATTCCATTCTGGTGGTTTAATAGCACCACTCATGCATGTGTCTCGGGCAGTTGAGCGGGATAAAAATGAAACTATACACTAGCAGGGATGTTTTCGCCTATTGGTTTGCTGATCCAGGAAGAAAATCTATATTGTGTGTTGCAGGCTTCTATGGGACTATGCAGTCAGGTTGTAATGTTATTGTTAGTAGTTTGCTGGTAAACTTACCGGTCCCTTCTGCCCGCTGCCAACTTACATAATTTTATCGAGCAAAGGAGAGCAAACAGCACTGTAGTGAATGAGCAATGAGATATTTGAGTTGCACCAGATTCCGGCTGTTTTCATGCAATACTGTCCACAACTAAACAATATTTGAAAGATTAGATGCATTTCACAGCTTTCAGTTTCACAATTTCACGCTGTCAAAAAAATTCAATCTTCAAAATTTCTTTTTATTACTGTTTTAGGCGATTACCAAAGATGGGCATAATTTGTGAGTGTCCCGACTGTTTCATTCTGAGCAGTCAACTTTCACAATTATTTGTTACTGGTACAACATAAGGTTTTTATTTTCTTCGCTGAACATATTATGGTACCTTTGAAATTATTTAAAACTATGTCAGGAAAGCCTATTTCTGGCCGGACCCACATCAATTTCGAACCTGTTTGCGTACCTCGAGCTTATCCCCCCCCCCCCCCCTCCAAATAATAATGATAATGGTGGGCATATGTCAATCAATGTGTTTCTATGCCAATAACCTGTTATCATACTTGCTCATGCATGATCTTTCTTGCCACTGATCAAGCTACACTTTCATGCATGCTGTAATCCGGCTGCAGCGCTCGCGTTATGCAACTTGAGTCTATTATATGTAAGTATATCACGCAAACCATATCCTACATTAGCAGAAAAAAAATCGGGCTGAGGGGTGCTTGCAATTCATGTAAAGCTGGTGATGGACCAGCAAAGTAAAGACAACTGACCTTGACCTATGTTTTCTTGAACAATTTATATATTTATTAAATATTTCAACTGTTGTTTAACACTGTAATATCTCCTGAAAGAGTAGCTAACTTGTCTATATGTTCAAGGTGATGTCCCTCATATACCCTGCCTTATGTTCTATCGTAATCGGTAGTTTATCAAAATTTGAGGAGGGTGTTGCAGTGACTCATCCCTCATCATGAGTTAATTCCAGTTTCACTGTGTTTAATATTTACTTCAGTATGTGACAGAAAATAAATAGTGTATTATTATGCTTAAGAATAAATACTATAATTTTGACCACAAAATCCAACATGGCTGCCATATTCCTTAAAATTACAAGTTTTCCACAACCCCTAGCATATTCTCAATGATAAACATTATGAAAATTCATAATTGTAACTCCTGAGTATATGAGATGAATTAGTGTGCATACTGGAGTAACTGAGCATTGAATTTGGCATAATTGACGGATTACATGTATAAAAAAGATTAATCTTGTATTCAAATGGGTTTCGATGAAAATTCTTGAAATAGTCTTCTTCTGGAGAAAATTATATTGAATTACCCGCTGAGGTGAACCAATTTTCTAGTAAACTCCACAAAGGATTGATGTTCACATTCACAAAAGCTATAAATAATAGTCTCTGGAACTTTGTTACAACAACAGGGATAAGAAGTTTCACCTTTTTATTAGCCCATGGGCAAATTTTGCCTGTAGGGTATTGTCATTGTCGGCAGCGTCTGTCTGTTCATCTTTCTCATGGACATGATATCTCAAGAGAGATTATAGCCAGTCATTGTAAATTCATACCATACATCTAGTGAAGAGTCATAAGCCTATTGAAAATTACCGACCTTGACATATTTTATCAAGGTCAAATTGTAGTATTTGCAATATTTTTTGCAGGATTAAAGCTGGCTAGGATCTCCAAATTCCTATTACATACATGTATGCTGTAACTGACTAGAGGCCTATCTCAGTTGATTTTTATCTATTTTTTCAAGGTCATATACTGTTTATAATATAACATGAAGAAATATAGTAGAGTATATTTAGAACTATGAATTTGGTCATTCTCTAATTCTCTACCAGAGTCTCTGTACAAACTTTTCCCCATCAATTAAGGCCTTGGCAATAGCTGACATGGTCCAACTTCCTATGTATTTCTTATATGAGAGAACTACATGTACAGTCAACCATACTAGAGCACAACCTAGTTGTCACAATTCTAAAATTACATCTTATGCAATGCATGATTTCTGAGTGTAAACACTAACTGATAGCCAAGAGGTATATATATTGGAGCCCATTGGGCTATTTTCTGATTTCAGCTTTTTTCCCTGCAAGTTTTATTTCTAAAACCTTTTGACTTTGGTCTGAAAGTTAAAAATATGACAATGTTGTTGTAACAGGTGTGAGGTATAGTTAGCTGTTTTCAGATATTTTCTTTTTTCCTGTTCCACTCTCCCTGCAGAAAGTTAATATGTTAGATACATCAGGGTAAAGTTTATGTGCAAAAATGTTAGTCTATATTCGGTTAATAATTCTGTAAGCTTATTGAAAGCACTTATATTTCACATCTCTTTGCTTATTTTATTCCATATATGCCAATCCGATTCACGAACCCAAATCCCATGTTGTTTGCTGCATTCCTTACTGACTGAAAAGACTCAATTGAAAGAAATTTTCCATTATCTGTCATTTACAAACCGCACGCCCTTTCCATCCCAATGACCAAAATGTATAGTTTCGTCTTTCGTGGTAATACTAGATACAGTCGATCAAATATGATCGAAGGGGCATCCCTTGTAAAAGATACATTCATTATTTAGGAAGGGAGTAATAAAGTAAACTTAAAGAAACAATTTTAACATGGCCCCCAGGTGGTGCCTCCTACAGGCGAATCTGCACAAAAACATTCCCAAATGATAACTTGAGAGAAGGTACCCACATACCAAATTTGGTCCATGTGTCGCTGTGAAAGTTACTTGCCAAAGGGCGGTGGTTCTCTCCGGGTACTCCGGCTTCCTCCACAAACCAAACTGACTGTCACCATATGAGTGAAACAAACTTGAGTGTGACATTAAGCCAAATTCCCTCCCTCCCTCCCCAAATTTGGAAAGAATCCATTTAAACAGGTTTTCGAAAGTTATTGTCTGGAAACTCCATTTAAACTTGGCCCCCAGGTGGGGCCACTTGTACACGAATCGACACGAAAAACAATCTAAAGCAAAATCTTGAGGCCCATTTACGAAATTCAAAAAAATCTGTTTGGTTTTTCAGGAATTATTGTCCAGAAATGAAATTTTAACTCTGCCCCCCAGGTGGTGCAACCTATTGGTGGATCGACACAAAGACAATCACATGATCTTGTCACCTGTAGCTGCTGGAAATAGCACTGAGATATTCTTTAATTAAAGTACCTATCATTGGCTTTAAGATCTATAAGGCCACTGGCTCTGTGAAATTCATTTGTGGGAGAAATGTATATACAAGTGCATGTTCCAGGTTCTAAAATCACCACATTGTACATGACTGAATGGCATGGCTGTAAAACAGACACTGAATGTACTTTAGATGAAAATGGATTCAGAGGTCATATATTGAGCCAATGGTCAGCCACTATTTTGACCTGCAACAGTGACCTTTTTGAGTCATGGCTGTGAACCAATCACTGATGTGCTACCTATGCAAATGAGAATATGGAAATTGGTACCACTTTACCATGGGTCCAGATGGAGAATTTGCATGTAAGAGAAATTGTAGAAAATATACAAGTATCCAGTTTCAGATAGAGCTGTCTTATCCTAGACAGGAGCAATATGCACAACAAATTTGAAGTTGATAGACGAAAGTATTCAGAAGTTATCCAATGGAAAAGATTGAACAAAAGAGAAATTTGCATATAAGGGAAATTGTAGATAAAAAAAAACAGTTTTCAGTTTCAGACAGATGTGAAAAACAATAGTTGTCTTCCCCTAGACAGGACCATTATGCACCACAAATTTGAAGTTAATTCATGAAAAAGGTATTCAAAAGTTATCCGACAGAAAAGAAAAGTGGGAAAAAGAAGAAGCGGAAGTGGAAGAAAGAAGAAACTGACAAACATATAAGGCATCCCTAGGGATGTCTAATAATTGCCTTGAATTGAATGGGGAAAAAATGATATATGAAACTTTGAATGTCAGATATCCTCACATTATCACCATTTTGAATGTAACCATTATCATGTTGTTTGTTGAGGATTATGCAAATACATTGAGCTAAGATGATCAGCAAAAGTATGAACCATCTCTGTTCTAACAAATTCTGCTTCAACATGTTCGAGGTAAAAATGAACCCTTGAATTAGACAAATAACAAAGTCCTTGACCATCACATGTAGAGTGAACAATGCGTTACTCAGATTTAGTTTGAACAGAATTATTTGCTCCATAATATTCTGCACATACAAACCATTTTTCCAGGCTTGCCAGAATTCCAAAGAGATGCTCCAGACCAGCAAAGAGAGACAATTCCAAATGAGGCCGACTTTCTGTTGGGGTATGCGACAGCGCCAGGATTTGTCTCCTACAGAAGTGACATCTATGGGTCCTGGTATATCACAAAGCTGGTGGAGATGGTGGACAAACATGCAGATAAGTGAGTGATCATGTAAACATTTGATTAATCCAGGACAATCCAGGTTTACAAATCCATTGTGATTCGTCACATCAATAATTCGTAAATCATGTTCACCTCTCATTACATCTACGGTGCCAGGCAACAACCCTGTCTCTTATATCATCTCATTCTATGGGAGATGAAGGGTATCTCCATGGGCATGGTCCATTGCTTCTAGTATATATAGTGAGACTTGGAAACAAAATAGGCTGGATATCTACCATCTACATGTATTGCCGAAAAAGACAGCGAAGTCAATGACCAAATTCTTAGTTAAACAATTACGAAATTGTACCCTTCATATCCGTTTGCAATATAATCTGCAATTGTCATGAGTCATAACCTCAATCCTGTAGTCAGTAACAGCCTGACCTCCAGAAAACATGATTATAGTCATCAATCACGATTGACACATTTAGTGTTACTTGAACATTGTTATCTCTTATGAGTGTATTTTATAGAATGATAAGCATGTTACTGTAGCTGGCTTCAACTCTTGGATAAGAGCATGTCCTGTTTAGCTGTAATATTGAATTTTGTAATAGCCATGTACAGACAGGCTGTGTGCTCCAGGGTATTAAAACCATGTACACCCATGCAGTGCTCTAAGGTAATAACCATGTACAGCGGTGAATGAGTGAGTAGTTGGGTTTAACATCGTTTTCAGTCATATCATGACGGTGCCTGCATGTGCCAGAACGTGAGAGTGCTCACAGTTCCTATTAGCTGGACACTGATCAGCCCAGCCAGTACAGCACCCGGTCACCCACCCAAGTATTGACCGAGCTTAACGTTGCTTAACTTCGGTGATCTTACGAGAACTGGTGTGTCCAACGCTATAAGCCGTAGACAGGCAGGCTGTGTGCTCCAGGGTATTAACCATGTACAGACAGGCTGTGCTCCAGGGTATTAGCCATGTACAGACAGGCAGTGCTCCCGGGTATTAACCATACGTACAGACAGGCTGTGCTCCAGGGTATTACAGTTGTACAGACAGGCTGTGCTCCAGGGTATTAACTATGTACAGACAGGCTGTGCTCAAGGGTATTAGCCATGTACGGACAGGCTGTGCTGCAGGGTATTAACCATGAACACACAGGCAGTGCTCCACGGTATTAGCCATGTACAGACACATTGTGCTCCCGGGTATTAACCATGTACATACAGGGTGTGTGCTCCAGGGAATTAGCCATGTACGGACAGGTTGTGCTCCAGGGTATTAACCATGCACATACAGGTTCTGCTCCAGGGTATTAACCATGTACAGACAGGCTGTACTCCAGGGTATTAGCCATGTACAGACAGGCTGTGCTCCAGGGTATTAACCATGTACAGACAGGCTGTGCTCCAGTGTATTTGTAGCCCAAATCTTAAACCTGTTTCAATTCATGCCTAATAATCTCCGTCAGGAAGATGATACAACGTAGAAAACGGAAGTTAAAACTAAAAGTTAGCTCCCCTAGCGGAGAGTTGTCCGCCCCTAGGAGAACTCTCCCATCCCATTCCAGCAGGATTACTATATAGGCTCTGCACCAGCCATACTCGTCCTCTATTCTCTGTTGTACCTCGACCAGTACACATCAGGAAGGAAGTGTTTATACAACCTGGGTTGTTGTTGTAACGACCCGCAGTATCCTTATCGGTTTTGAATTGTGTTATTTCTTGTCGGAAATTCTTTCATTATTGTCGGAAATTCTTTCATTAGTTATGTCTGAGATTCCGATATCTAATGCATGTAACTCGTGTGTGAAATGGTGGTCCAGTTTGGACGCCCACACGGTTTGGTTTTCTTGTAAAGAGTTGTGTTATCGGCGAAGTTCGCCGAGTGTATATTGGAGACCCGTTAGCGTGGGGAAATTTCGCCCAGGCTAGACGGGCTTACCTTTGCAGGCGTCTGGCGACCCGTTCCTTTCGGAAGTCGACAGACGTCAGTTGGGAATTGCTTGTAATTGACCTGAAAGCTAACGAAGTTATCGTTGCAATTATATAAATGTTTCCCATGGTCTTAGTAATCAGAACTCGCCCGCCTCTATAAATATACTAGCGGGACGGTTCTACGTCTAGTTAGACAGCCTACATGTATAGGTTTGGCTATGTATGCAGTCAAACCGGTTCCTTTGTCTACTTCGACAAAGACTTCTCTAACCTGCCGTGCCTGAGCAATCCATTGTTCTCGTCGGACAATGAAATGCAGTGGGTTCGCATATCATCTCGACCTCTCCTTTGTCTTTTTGTTTTCACACTCCGTTACCTAAACGGAATAAACGTGTCGTGTCTGTTTCTCCTTTGCGGGTTAATTCATAACGCAGTTCTAAATCCGTTTCTCGTTTTATGGTGGGTTATTCAGACCTACCATTGAGTGTCAAAATTGCTCTTGCGGTTTCGTTTATCGATGAATCAGCGATTCTATAATAGCGAAATGACATGTTACGGGACTTCAATTTTAGGATTGAGTTGGGGTAACAAATAGAAACATTGTTTATAAATGTTTAATTTGTATTGGAAATATACTGAAAGTATTCACAATGACGAGGATGATCACAAGTGATGATCTAAAAGACAAACCATTATTTTACAGCTCATCAAATATTATCAACTAGACTATTATCGGGCAGTGGCATGAGGTCAAACTGATATAATGGTGGATTGAGACAGGTTGATTTGGTAACAGATAGAAACATTGTTTATAAATGTTTGATATTTCAATCAATTTCCATCGTTAAATATCCAATCTGTCGACGATTATTGCTAATTAAAATAGTGCATACTGCTTACGAAATCGGTGAGAATTAGACCGGGAATTCTAGTTCTATTTTTTTTCGGCCCTCCCGTTCTCCGGTATGCCGTTCTCGTACTTCGACTCGACGTTTCTCCTACACCGGTCTCGTCGAGTTCATCTGTGATTCCTTTTTCTTCAGTGTAAAGTTAGGAACATACGTCAATGATGGTTTCTCGGATAATTTGGATGCGCTTTTAGCGTTGCTGCCGGATATGCCGTCTACTTCGAATAATCCCCGTATTAAATGTCAGACGAAGGAATACTTCCTCGCCGTATGTTGTCTCACCTATGTCATTTTTGTCAATGGTTCGATGGTGATTAAATTAATATTTTGGGGATAGTTTTCTTTCACATTTCTGTCTTGTCAAAATTTTGTTTGGGCAAATTTGTAGACCTCACATGGTCTGTTTTTCCTTCTGCCATGTGTTTATTGTCTTCGGACGTACGTCGCGAAATTAATTGGCTCTTGTCGGAGTTTTCAAAGTTCTTATATCTTGAAATTATTACCCGATATATTTTCTAAAGTCAATATTAATCTCGGGCTTATCTGATAACACAGTCCTGCGTGATGGAGACAACGTGTATTCAATATCACGTCTCCACACGAACAATGAGTTCGACCCGCTGTGTTTGTTGTGGTTTTTTACGGGCGACCTCGTTATTATTGCTCAATTTGTGACAGATTTCGACTTAGTTCCCGGCATTTCTGTAAGTCTGCCTTTTAGTGCTGAGATTTGAAGGCCGATGGTGATCTCTACAATAAACGATCAGGTTTGGTTTTGTTGATTCATGAATTTTATGCATTGAGTTTGTGTATATCTCAAGTAGGGTTGTAAATAGTATCCTCATCGGCGGGGGTTTTTCGTTTCTTCCCGCCGGAGAGATCTGATACTTTATTTGCAGCCGTCAAATTTTCATGTTGTTGTTGTTGCGTCTGTTCGGACTTGCAGTTTTGGTGGGTTCACCTTCATACATTCAGTTCCTTGGTCCTACCAAAATGTAATCTCTTGTTATATCAAGTATTATTTCGTGATTTTGATATCCTGTATTCAAGAGAGTCCTGACAGAGGTTTTATATGTCTTTCATACTGACATGAATATGAAGCATGATTGTTGCATTTGTGTTACGTAACCACAACTCAACCCTATTTACTTCGACCCTGTGTCGCATCTTAATGAGCTTCTTTACTGATCTCTTTATGTAATTAAGGGTGTATCGAACAACAATGAGATCACGTGCTGGTTTACGTGAGTGAGTAAACCTATTCACCCACTTATGCTGGTTTACGTGAGTGAGTAAATCTATTCACCCACTATGTGGAAGTGTGATTTTCTTGAAACACAATTGTCTGATTATTACATTGCTTGTTTTATTTCACACCAAGTTGGTTCTATCTGTATACTGTATTACGCTTATAATTCAGATGGAGTTATGCACTAATTTTAATTTCTTCCATATGAGAAAATTTAAAATTACTAGCGTGAGTGGGAAGGTATTGGCCGGCCAAGGATCAAGCCTAGTGACACGTGAGTCGTGAAGTCTTCTATGGTTTCTTTCTACCAGGTATGTATTACCGGTACAGTCTACTAGAGCATCAAACTGCTTTTTTAGTAATGTTCTTACTCTTCTTCTCGACAAATTGTTCGTGCTAGGTCATTTCAAATTATAAATTTTTGAATAACCTCACTTGCCTGCCGGCGAGAGACTTAAATGTATTTCCTCTCTTCGGGAATTTAAAAATTCTTTAAGGATCTTTCTTCATTACCTGGAAAATTTTTGTTCTGGATGTCGGTTGTGTGACTATTGGTTATTAATAGTAACATTGTTGTGAATGTTTTATATTCTCTCCATATAAGCTCCAGTACTGAATTTCATGTACAGGAGTCAAATTACATCGGGAGAGGTAATAATGTAACCATCTTCATTGTCACATTATTCATGTTCACTGACACAAAGATCCATAATCCCATTTATCTCATTGAGCTTACATTTGGTGATTAACGCTACAAACATTAAGATGTTCATCTCTACTGCGTTTAAAGAGAGGGAAAATTATTACAATCGACTTCGGGGTTACTGTTTGCAACGCCCTTCTGTTACGTCGTGTACTTTTATAAGTTTGTATCCTGCTCCATTATGAGCATGTTTATGCATTAAGTTGTTGTGAATGAGGAAATCACTACGTTGTTTATCATATACAACGTTTCTCGCATTTTTCACATTACGCTTTCCTATTACACCTTGACGACATGTTCATTACGCCGTCATGTATCTTTCATACACCTGTGCGTCGTTCTATTACATCGGTTAGACGTTTCCGGTACGCCATAACGCCGTTTGTCACGTCATTTCTTCATTTGCGAGATGCATATTTTATATCCATTCATCACCACTTCCTTTGATTCTTCATCGTCGGTCATCGGCGGGAGGGGAAGTCCGTTTGTTTGGCTTCAACCTGCCACTTGTAAAACGAAGAGAGTTCTGTTCAGACCTTGTTGTTTTCCAGTCTGGAGTTCAGAATATCAAAATTGTATTGAAATCAGCAGTATTTGGTCAAATGCTGTTATATGGAATAGGTATTTGGATTATGGACGTGGATATTCTCTGAGGACGACGGACTAGTCGCCTTTATTTGAATTCAGCACAGTGTTGTTAACACAGAGCCATGTTGACTTTATCACACTAACATTAGGTTGAGATCCATTTACCTTGGGATTGTGCTTAATCAACACAATGTCTTCGTGGTGTACTTGTAGGACAGTTTTTCCGACTTTCTCCATCAAGTACTTTATTCCTATATTAACCGTTACACCAATGGTTAGACTTTGACATTATGGTTCTGTCATCAACCTTAAGGTTGTTTATTATATGTAGGATCTTACTCACTACGTTCCTATATTTGTCCTGGTGCCGAGGACGTGATACCGTTCCCGACTCTATTTCCCTCGTAATTGACTTCCTCCTTCACATTCACTTAGGGAGTTTCATATTAGCACCATGGAAGGCTGTCGATCTGCTCTGGCATGAATTGAATAGGGTGTTACGTCTTTCCTTGGGTTCCGACATTAGCCGTACGATAATATCTCTGCTCTTATTCACGCCTTCGCATTACAGTCGCGTTGTACTCGCCAACTGTTACCGAAATGGGATATCGGTGTGGTTCTGTGTGCTCTGATTATACCACCTTTTGAACCCTTAGAGTCCGCGTCTATAAAAACTGTGTCTTATAAGACGGCCGTTGTGGCGGCGTTTGCTTTGGCGTCCAGACTGTCTATACTTCATGCTCTTGAAAGATCTTCTATGACCTGGACAGCGGATCGGTCTTGCATTTCTTTTCGGCCCATTCCTGAATTTATCGCCAAAATGAGTCTGTTCGTTCAGGTCCGTGCGCTCAACGTCGTACTCCATTCCTGCGTTGTCAGACTTTGTACATGGCCTCGAGGACGATCTTCTGCTATGTCCTGTTCGTGCCATCCGCCACTATCTTACTCGTACCGATCCGTTCACGGCTCTCGGCTACGGTTATTCTGTCCCTTCGCCTGTCAGCAAGGCTTGACATTTAAAAAAGCCGCGTAGTTGAAGAAGACCATAAAATAGTCTTATCAATTGGCAGAAGGTAGATATACCATTGACGCCCCACTACTGTTTTCTGCTTCTTCTAATGTGATTCGTGCCATCGCTGCGTCATGGCCTGTATGGAAGAACTGACCCCTCCATGACATTATCCTGTCTTATGCCTGAACAATTAACTCCACGTTCACTAATATCTGTCTGAGGGATATGACAGTGCAATCAATAGTGTGACCACGCTTGGGCCACTGTGGCTACCCAGCACATTGTGAGTAATTTCAGAAAAAGAGGGGGGGGGGCGGCAAAATTGTCACCATCGCAGCAAGACAGCCATCTTGCTGTATCATCTCATCTCATCTCATCTCAGTCATATTATTATTATTACATATATTATATGATAAAAGGCATCTCAGAAGGTAGAAATAAGTCAGTTTGACCGGCCGTGGATTCTATAATCACCAATGAAGGCCTAACACCGGGATAGGGTGTACTCCTAACTGAAATTTGCTTCTGTTCTTCAGAAACTGACTTCCTTCTAGATGTTCTCAGCTGGGTCCTCTGTGCTTTCAACTCAAAAGACACCTGCTCCAGGCCTAGGGTCAACATTAGTGATGCAAGTACAGAGAGTTGACGAATGTGTAGCAGGACCCAGGGAGCAAGCACGGTCAATTCCAACGCATCGTTCATCACTCCAAGTATGGTGAGTTGACCTCAAGAAGCTTGCGGACTGAGAGTGGTGTGGACTTGGCGACCCTCTAAGCTCAGCCAGTATTCGCTCTCCCCTGACTTATGGTCGACCAAGGATCTCCCTGTATGCAACGGCCTGTGCGTTTTGACTCCCTCCTAGTCATACAGTGTCTACCAAGTAGGACCTTCTGCTGCCGATGTTGCCCCGGGTATCCTTACAACTTGGTGGAATTGTGTACCACACCACGAGCACAGCTACATGGATGGAGACAATCAGAAGATAAGTAGAACTGTATCAATTCCTTCAATTACCCTATGCGTCTTTGACCAGGGTTTAACTTGTTGAGTAATAATGTCTCAGATTTATACCCATGTCTGTGTCGTTCCAGCGATTACTAGTCTGCTATGGGAGTTACCACAAGGCCGAGATTCCCGCCTCCATATGTTGGTACTGTGGCATGAATTGAAACAGGTTTAAGATTTGGGCTACAAATATCAAACATTTATAAACAATGTTTCTATTTGTTACCAAATCAAACCTGTTTCAATTTGATTGTCCCTCCCTCCGTCCCTCATGCCGGCCTTAAACACTACAGGTCTCGGTAATTATAATGAGAATAGAGGGCGAGTATTGGCTGGTGCAGAGCCTATATAGTAATCCTGCTGGAATGGGATGGGAGAGTTCTCCTAGGGGCGGACAACTCTCCGCTAGGGGAGCTAACTTTTAGTTTTAACTTCCGTTTTCTACATTGTATCATCTTCCTGACGGAGATTATTAGGCATGAATTGAAACAGGTTTGATTTGGTAACAAATAGAAACATTGTTTATAAATGTTTGATATTAGCCATGTACAGACAGGCTGTGTGCTCCAGGGTATTAGCCATGTACAGCTAGGCTGTGCTCCAGGGTATTAACCATGTACAGACAGGCTGTGCTCAAGGGTATTACCTGTGTACAGACAGGCAGTTCTCCAGGGTATTTAGCCATGTACAGACAGATTGTGCTCCAGGGTATTAACCATGTACAGACAGGCTGTGCTCCAGGGTATTAACCATGTACAGACAGGCTGTGCTCCAGTGTATTAGCCATGTACAGACAGGCTGTGTGCTCCAGGGTATTAGCCATGTACAGCTAGGCTGTGCTCCAGGGTATTAACCATGTACAGACAGGCTGTGCTCAAGGGTATTAACCATGTAGGCCTACAGACAGGCTGTGCTTCAGGGTATTAGCCATGTACAGACAGGCAGTGCTCCCGGGTATTAACCGTGTACAGACAGGCTGTGCACCAGGGTATTACCATTGTACAGACAGGCTGTGCTCCAGGGTATTAACCATGTGCAGACAGGCTGTGTTCAAGGGTATTAACCATATACACACAGGCAGTTCTCCAGGGTATTAACCATGTACATACAGGATTGTGCTCCAGGGTAGTAGCCATGTACACACAGGCAGTGCTCCAGGGTATTAGCCATGTAAAGACAGATTGTGCTCCAGGGTATTAACCATGTACAGACAGATTGTGCTCCAGGGTATTAGCCATGTACACACAGGCTGTGCTCAAGGGTATTAGCCATGTACAGACAGGCTGTGCTCCAGGGTATTAGCCATGTACAGACAGGCTGTGCTCCAGGGTATTAGCCATGTACATGCAGATTGTGCTCCAGGGTATTAGCCATGTACAGACAGGCTGTGCTCCAGGGTATTAACCATGTACAGACAGATTGTGCTCCAGGGTATTAGCCATGTAAAGACAGATTGTGCTCCAGGGTATTAACCATGTCCAGACAGATTGTGCTCCAGGGTATTAGCCATGTACAGACAGGCTGTGCTCCATGGTATTAGCCATGTACAGACAGATTGTGCTCCAGGGTATTAGCCATGTAAAGACAGATTGTGCTCCAGGGTATTAACCATGTACAGACAGATTGTGCTCCAGGGTATTAGCCATGTACAGACAGGCTGTGCTCCAGGGTATTAACCATGTACAGACAGATTGTGCTCCAGGGTATTAGCCATGTAAAGACAGATTGTGCTCCAGGGTATTAACCATGTACAGACAGGCTGTGCTCCAGGGTATTAGCCATGTACATACAGATTGTGCTCCAGGGTATTAGCCATGTAAAGACAGATCGTTCTCCAGGGTATTAACCATGTACAGACAGATTGTGCTCCAGGGTATTAGCCATGTACAGACAGGCTGTGTTCCCGGGTATTAACCATGTACATACAGGCTGTGTGCTCCAGTGTATTAGCCATGTACACACAGGCAGTGCTCCAGGGTATTAGCCATGTAAAGACAGATTGTGCTCCAGGGTATTAACCATGTACAGACAGATTGTGCTCCAGGGTATTAGCCATGTACACACAGACTGTGCTCAAGGGTATTAGCCATGTACAGACAGGCTGTGCTCCAGGGTATTAGCCATGTACAGACAGGCAGTGCTTCAGGGTATTAGCCATGTACATACAGGCTGTGCTCCTGGGTATTAACCATGTACATACAGGCTGTGCTCCAGGGTATTAGCCATGTACAGACAGGCTGTGCTGCAGGGTATTAACTATGTGCAGACAGGCTGTGCTCACGGGTATTAACTATGTGCAGACAGGCTGTGCTCCAGGGTATTAACTATGTACAGACAGGCTGTGCTTAAGGGTATTAACTATGTACAGACAGGCTGTGCTCCAGGGTATAAACTATGTACAGACAGGCTGTGCTCAAGGGTATTAGCCATGCACAGACAGGCTGTGCTCCAGGGTATTAACCATGTACACACAGGCAGTGCTCCAGGTATTAGCCATGTACAGACAGGTTGTGCTATTATGTTATTAACCAAGTGCTTTCATATTGGCCTGGTTATAGGACCGAGGTCTGCCGTATTGGCAAGAGGCCGCAGGCCGAGGGCCAATACGGCTGACCGAGGACCTATAACCAGGCCAATATGAAAACACTTGGTTAATGACATTTTTATACGCCCGCCAAAAGGCGGCCGTATTATGTGATGGCGGTTTCCGTCCGTCCGTCGTGTCCGGTCTATATCTGGAACAGTTTTTTATTCACAGTTCCAATTTTTGGTGAGTGGATACCCCACACGGAGACGATGTGTCGCGTACAAAAATGAAGGTCGAGGTCAGTGGTCAAAGGTCACTGGCATAAAAAACAGGAAATCACTGAAGTGTTCGTGTCCGGTCTATATCTGTGAACGTGTTCCATCCACAGTTGCAAAGTTTTGTGAGTGGATACGCTAGGTGAAGACAATGTGTCGCGTACCAAAATTGAGGTCGAGGTCAGAGGTCAAAGGTCATTGTTGCCTAAAATCAGGAAATCATTGATCATTGACAGTTTTCTATCTACAGTTCTAATTTTTGGTGAGTGGATGCCCCAGGGGGAATGATGTGTTGCATACCAAATGTAGGTCGAGGTCAGTGGTCAGAGGTCAGTTTGACGAAAAATCAGGAAATCATTAAAAATTTCTAATGTTTTGTGAGTGGATTCAATAGGGGTAAATGAAGTGTCGCATACAAAAAAATAGGTCAAGGTCAAAGGTCACTGTGACCCCAAAATCAGGAAATTATTAAAAATAACATTTTTTTGTGTCAGTAGATACATTAGGGTTATACGATGTGTCACCTACCAAAATGTAGGTCAAGGTCACTGTGACCCCAAAATCTTAAAATTGTTAAAAATCATGAGTCCATATGGAAATTACAGGGAGCCGTTTTGTCGTGTACCAAAATTTAGATCCAGGTCAATAGTCAAGGTCTCTGTGACCCAAAAATCAGGAAATTTTTAAAAATAACATTTTTTTGTGTCAGTAGATACATTAGGGGGACACAATGTGTCACATACCAAAATGTGGGTCAAGGTCAAAGGTTAAGGTCACTGTGACGCCAAAATCATGAAATTTGTTAAAAATCATGATTTTTTGTGTCCATTGAGAAATTACGGGGAGACGATTTGTCATGTACCAAAATTTAGGTCAAGGTCAATAGTCAAGGTCACTGACTCCAGAATCAAGAATTCTTTGAAAATGACTTTTTTTTTGTCAGTAGATACATTAGGGGGACATGATGTGTCACATACCAAAATGTAGGTCAAGGCCGAACGTCAAAGTCACTGTCACTCCCAAAATCATGAAATTCATCAAAATCATGATTTTTTTTGTGTCGATTGATACGTTGAGGGAAGACGATGTGTCGTGTACCACAATTTAGGTCAAGGTCAAAGGTGAAGGTCACTGTGACCCCAAAATCAGGAAATAATTAAAAATAACTTTTTCTGCCAGTTGATACAGTAGAGGGACATGTGTTACATACCAAAATGTGGTCAAGGTCGCTGTGACCCCAAAATCAAGAAATCATTAAAAGTCACATTTTCATATGCCTGTCGAAGACGAGGTCGTGTAATGCGATGTTGCGTTCTGTCCATTCATCCATTAACATTTGTTGTCCATGCGATATCTCTAGTTTCAAGGTGTGGATTGGTACCAAACTTTGAGTACCTGTATACCTTACTCATATGGCAAAGACATGAAAGAGGAGCCATACATTTTGTCAAAGGTAAAGATCACAGTCCCCCAAAACTGAATCAAGTTTATCTGACTCGATGTGTTAGGTTGGAATATTCAGAGTTAACTCCCCTACATGTATTTTATATTGTCCTGTGGAGTTGTCTCCCATGTTTGAAACAGCTACATTCAGTTACTGTTATGAAATAAAAACCATACATTTACTAATTTAATGGGAAGAGGGGTCCTTTATTTATTAACTTCATACCTGTTTATTAACTCAAGAACAAAGGTTTACTTCATCAGTTTTTTAGTCCATCATGAAATATTCTCGTCGGAAAGAAATCCATTTGCAGGAAGACTACTATTTTTTGTATTTGACTATTGTCGACTTCAGTGTGGGATATGTGATCTCTCAGCTCATGCTTCAAGGTTAACTAGTTACCAAGAGTTGCGCTCATTTTAGTTTATCATTCAATTTAAGATGTGATATATGTTACATTCTCAGAAGCACAAAATTGTAGACCTTTCTCTGGATTGCTAGCTACCAATTGAAATCAAGGTTATTAAACAACCTTGAAATTTGGACCAATGTAATTCCAGATATGCGGGCGTATATTGAAGCCCCTTGGGCTCTTGTTATAAATAACTCACTAACAACCTTTCTTTTTCATCGATTATATTACATGTATCAAGGAATATTTTAGTACAGCGACTCCCCCCAAATCAGTATTTCTTATTTCTTCCCTTATTTCTCACGATTAATGTGTTTTTGGTGTACCACTATAGTCGGAAAGTCGATCCCCTTTACAGTAATGCTATAATCGACGGCGATAATCGGGACGGCGAATAGGCGAATCCAGGGTATTAACCATGTACAGACAGGTTGTGCTCCAGGGTATTAGCCATGTACAGACAGATTGTGCTCCTGGGTATTAACCATGTACATACAGGTTGTGCTCCCGGGTATTAACCATGTACATACAGGTTGTGCTCACCATGTACAGACAGGCTGTGTGCTCCAGGGTATTAGCCATGTACATACAGGTTGTGCTCCCGGGTATTAACCATGTACATACAGGTTGTGCTCACCATGTACAGACAGGCTGTGTGCTCGAGGGTATTAGCCATGTACACACAGGCAGTGCTCCAGGGTATTAACCGTGTACAGAGAGGTTGTGCTCACCATGTACAGACAGGCTGTGTGCTCCAGGGTATTAGCCATGTACAGACAGGCAGTGCTCCAGGGTATTAGCCATGTACAGACAGGTTGTGCTCACCATGTACAGACAGGCTGTGTGCTCCAGGAGAATAGGCTATGCATACAGGCAGTGCTCCAGGGTATTAACCGTGTACAGACAGGTTGTGCTCACCATGTACAGACAGGCTGTGTGCTCCAGGGTATTAGCCATGTACACACAGGCAGTGCTCCAGGGTATTAACCGTGTACAGACAAGTTGTGCTCACCATGTACAGACAGGCTGTGTGCTCCAGGGTATTAGCCATGTACACACAGGCAGTGCTCCAGGGTATTAACCGTGTACAGACAAGTTGTGCTCACCATGTACAGACAGGCTGTGTGCTCCAGGGTATTAGCCATGTACACACAGGCAGTGCTCCAGGGTATTAACCGTGTACAGACAGGTTGTGCTCACCATGTACAGACAGGCTGTGTGCTCCAGGGTATTAGCCATGTACAGACAGGCAGTGCTCCAGGGTATTAGCCATGTACAGACAGGTTGTGCTCACCATGTACAGACAAGCTGTGTGCTCCAGGGTATTAGCCATGTACAGACAGGCAGTGCTCCCGGGTATTAACCATGTACATACAGGTTGTGCTCACCATGTACAGACAAGCTGTGTGCTCCAGGGTATAAATCATATACAGACAGGCAGTGCTCCAGGGTATTACCCATATGCAGGCAGGCTGTGTGCTCCAGGCTACAGTCATGTACAGACAGGTTGTGCTCCAGGGTATTAGCCATGTACAGAAAGGTTGTGCTTCAGGATATTGGCCATGTACAGACAGGTTGTTCTCCAGGGTATTGGCCATGTACAGACAGGTTGTTCTCCAGGGTATTGGCCATGTACAGACAGGTTGTGCTTCAGAGTTTCGGGGACAGGTTTAATGATGGGATAGTCTGAGAATAAAATAATAACAAAAACCGGAATTGGATAAAAAAAAAAATATTATAAATACTCTCAGTTATTTTCTCAACTTCTTATTTTTCAGCTGATTTTTTCTTTGTCTTTATATTTTACCACAGGTATGATCTGCTGAGCATAATGATAGTGGTGAATGAACACGTGGGCAAGGCCAGATCCATGGAGAAGGGTGTGGCTTATAAACAAAGCCCCGCCCCCCTGGCAACACTGCGCAAGAAGATCTTTTTCAAGTAACTGAATAAGATTTCCATGAAATCTTTATACTAAGGACCACAAGTTTGACCTGTTAATAAACACGAGGGTCATCAATCATTAGTTTAGCATTTAACTTGACATGCCCTCCCTTACTCTCAGTCATAATATATTGAAAATAGTCATATTTTCCTGGACTTCAACGATTTGGTGCAAGACTCAAGGAATATTATTGACAATGGATCTACTGCAAGTTGTATTGTCAGTCTTTGTGTGTATGACCTTGATGGCCTATTGTTATCTAATCAAGAGCAAGATGAAACATTGCTTCTGCTGAACTTTGATATTAAAGACGTGTGTAAATAAAATTCACATATTTCTTTCATGCTCATTCTACATTTATTCTGAATAAAGAAAATGTACAAATATGGGTTCACAATTGCATTCATCTAAAAATATGTGGACTGCAGCCAAAAGTCTCCCAAATATTTTAGTAAAGTTATATGGAATAAAAAACTATCCAGTCTGTTTCTGTGTTAAACATTTTTGTGCCGGTTAAATATTGTCAAATATTATTGTCTGTTTTTAATACCATCCTTGCATTCCTCCAACGTATTATATGAGCTCAGAGAGATCAATCAAATGTTGTAAATGCACAAAGCCTTGATCTTTGGTACAATGCTGTCCTCAATCTAGGTAAACCAAGATGGTAAATCAGGGGAATACCATCTAGACGTAACGCTATGGAAACTTCGTGTGAAATGTTCACCGATCCCATAATAAGCCAATCACAACCATTTCTGACTTTTCTCTCATTTCTTTCATTTTTATCTCGCCTTATGAAGTAAAGGGGAGATATTGTGTGGGGGAACGAGGATGTCGTCATCGGTGTCCCCGGCCAGGAAATGATAAGGTTTTTGGTTTAGCAAATTCAAAAAAAATCTAGAAAAATTCAGAACAAATATTTAAACTAGAGCCTATGGGCTTTAATGAGATCTGGTAGCTGGGTTATTAGGGGATAAGTTTGTAATGAAATAAACGCACAATTATATATTTAATTTCAAGTTAGGCACAGGTGGCACCAGGCACGAATGTATGTGGCTAAAACGCAATCACAAGTTACATCCTGTGACAAGGTATATGAAGGGCCGTTCGCGCCATAAACGCATCCTTTAAACGTTTTAACTTCTTAAATGTTTAAAAATTGTAAAGCTTTAAAAAGCTTAAACGTTTAAACTTGAACCAACCAATCAGATGTTATGAACTGACATTTTCCTGTTAAAAAGCAAACGTTTCCAGTTGTAAATTCGCGACTTCAGACGTTTCCTGTCAAAAGAAAAAATCGGTCTTTTAAAGGTTTCCGGTTAAAAGGATAACGTTTCCGGTTGTGATGGTCCAATCAGATTTTTTATTTGGGCCGCGTGTATTCCAACTGAACATCTACATCAACACGTGCAAATCTCCACTGGCAAATGTTTCCGGTATGTAGTGTATTTTAACCAATGAAAACCGTTCTTACAAATTAGGTTTTGGAGAATATCTTTGGCACAGTGACAATTTGCGCAGGACATGATGCACGGTGGGCATGAGGAATACAATATGCACGAATATTTGTAAGGGTTATTTTGATTGGTTCGAACAGACTACTTAGCGGAAACGTTTTGCCAGTGGACACGTGTTGATGTTGAGGTTTGAACATACGCGGCAGCAATAACAAAATTTGACTGGACGATCACAACCGGTAATGATTTCCCTTAAACCGGAAATGTTTAAAAGTCTCGAATATTAGTACTGGAAACGTTTGCCTTTTGACAGGAAATGTCTAAAGTATTGGACGTTGCAACAGCAAATGTTTGCTTTTGGACAGGAAAGGTCTTCCATCTGATTGGTTGGTGCAAGTTAAACGTTTAAATTTATTAAACGTTTGGATTTATGGCGCGAAAAGGTACCGACATAATGCAGTTGAACATACCAAAGAAAGGCAGTCATAGGATAAAAGTAACTCCGAAAATGAAAGCCGAAATATAGAATATTATATCACAATGACTTCCATTTTCGGGGTTACTTTTATCGTAGTTTATTTGAAATTGATCTGTGGGAACAATGAAAGGTAGTCCTATAATGAGGGAAGTTGCACACGTTACACTAACCATGTGTTACCCAATTAATTTCCGTCCAATTAGACACTACAGTAGGTGCTCATCCAACCTTGACTCAACCAAAATAGCTGAATTTTGCTCTTTATCTTGATACATAATTCCTCCAATACGTCCGTTCGGGATTCCAGATGAACACCATGACCACCATGTTAATTTAACCAGCATAAAGAAAGCATTATGATACCTTCTTTAACATGGTATTCTTGGTGATGCGTTGAAACTGCAAACTGACCTGTTGAGAATTCGATGGAAAAAGGGGCCAGTGGAATGAAGTCTAGGACTAAATACCCACAGGGGATTAAGGTCAGTTTGTACAGAACATACATGTACCTAGGGGTAAATAAGAGAGATTATACCTAGGGGTAAATAGAGATTGATTTAGTGTTATGAGTGAGAAGGGCTGGACATCAAGGTTGATGATGGTTATGTCACAAGTTAGGATAAGACAAGACATATATTACACTTTCTGGATATCCCACAGGTTGACTGGTGGAGTACAAGATAGGAAAAGATTATAAGATATGTTACAGCTTGCTCTTGTGAGAAAAGCAAACAGTGGCCTGCAAAGGTGATAATGAGACAATGGTGGCCAGGTTGGCTGCTATGGTAGAGCATCTCTCACATATACACCTAACCAGCTAAACTGTATAATTTTCTCAGCAGAGTCCAAGCTTTGGTAAAATGACGATACCAGTCTGCCATACTTTAGAGCGTATTAATCTCATATTTTGTGGGAAAACAATGAACAGAGTAATATTTAATGCAGATAAGGGATCAAATATATGCCAAGTGACTAAATATAGACATACAAAAGCCTTTCAACCACTAAGGATCCCCAAAACTCATCTCTGTGGAACTACTTTCATGCAGCGTAAGGCTATCCCGTGAGTCGGTTTGCACTTTTGTCCATTTCCCTACAGCATTCTAAAGAGCCTCTGGCTAACGCCAGATCTCAAAAATAAAAGAAATATGGGGGTGGGTACTATTCCTGGGGATTCCATGGGTGCTCCAATGTTAAAATCCCTATGATAGAGTTTTGCGTTTAGCTGAAGTGCACATGTACATGTACATCTGTATTTTGCTTTAGTTGTCAGCTGTCATTGAATGATTATTGATTGATTGATTGATTGATTGATATTTATTCACCATATACCAACATAACAATAAATATAACAATGGTAAAATAATGGTTCAGATAATACAATATATATACATAATGGAGTACAGTCATTTGCCCTTCAGTCATTTGCCCTTCGGATATTTGCCCTTCTGACCATTCGCCCTTCCAGAACAGGGCAAATGGCCTGGAAGGGCGAATGGTCAGAAGGGCAAATATCCGAAGGGCAAATGACCTGAAGGGCAAATGACCTAGATCCATACATAATGGTTGGTGTGATAATGGCGGGAATAAAACCCAGATGGGCTTGTTCTATCCCATAATAATTTAGTGTATATGATAATAAAAAATAAATTTAAGTATATAGATATATTTACTAATAATATAATGGTGAATTATATGAGCTCAGAGAGATCAATTACATTTGTTTTGAACGTATATACAAAGGAGAGGATAGCTTAATATGTGTACTTGGGGAACATATGATACAATGATATATATACATGTAACTATGATTATATACACACATATATATATATACATTGTACATATATATTTATATAAACACACATGCACACACACACACGCACACACACCAATATATATGAGACTTAAATGTCATGATATAATTTTTTATAGTAGGCTATTGGATGGTCATTTTACTTTTAGTTTTGAATGTCGCGAGTTATTAGGTGGTATTTTAATCTTTTTTTGAATAATGATATGGAAGTAATTGACTTGAGTTCTGTGTTAAGTTGGTTCCATATTCGCGGTCCTTTGATATAAGTTGTATAAAATGATAGTTGAGAATTGTAGAACGGTCGATAAAGATTGAGGTGTTTCTGTCGTGTTTGGTATTGATGAATGTTTTGCAGTCTGGTAAAGTAAGTTCGGAAGCGATTTGGTAAAGAAAATGGTTGGTGTATAGCTTTGTGGATTAAATTTAGGATTACATAGTCGTTGATTTTATTGAAAGTTAACATGTTTAGTTGGATGAATAATGGTTGAGTATGTGCGTATTTAGTTTTTTTGCAAATAATACGAACCAGTCGCTTTTGTAGAACAGTAAGTGGAGCAGTGTGAGTAGGAAAGGTATTCGCCCATATTAAATTGCAGTATGTAACGAGTGCGTAAAATAATGTATAGTAAAGAGTGATTAATGTATTTTTATTGACACAGTCCTTGATATTATTGATTACCCCGATGTTTCTGGATAATTTTGAGCTTAGTTTGCTTATGTGTGTTTGCCAGTTGAGTTTGTTGTTAAAATATACTCCTAAAAATTTGAAATTTTCAACAAGTTCTACGTCAATGTTGTTAATTCTTATAATTGGATGAAACGAAGATGACGAACGATGCGGCTTAAAGAATATGCATTTTGTTTTAGAAACATTTAGAGAGAGCTTATTGCAACAAAACCATTCGTATAATTTGCATAATTCCACATTCACGATTTCAGAAAGGAGTTTCGGGTCGGAGGAAGAGTAGGTAATACTCGTGTCGTCGGCAAAAAGAGTAATTTCAAGATCTGAAGCAGCTGTGATATCATTGATGTAAAGTAAGAAGCAGATTGGGCCAAGAATCGAACCTTGGGGAACTCCGCATGTAATGTTAGAAGGTGTTGAGAATGTATTGTTGAGGGAGACAATTTGGGTGCGGTTTGAGAAGTAACTTCTGAACCAGTCATTTTCTATATTTCGAAAGCCGTAATAATTAAGTTTTTTTTAAAGTATGTTATAATTGACAGTATCAAATGCTTTGCTTAAATCAAGAAACGTTATGCTAAATTGTTTGTTTTCCTTGGCCATGGCTAATTTTTATACGCCCGCCCAAAAGGCGGTCGTATTATGGGATGGCGGTTTCCGTCCGTCTGTCCGTCTGTCCGTCTGTCCGTCTGTCCGGTTCTCGTGTCCGGTCTATATCTGGGACAGTTTCCTATTCACAGCTCCAATTTTTGGTGAGTGGATACCCTATGGGGAGACGATGTGTCGCGTACCAAAATGAAGGTCAAGGTCACAGGTCAAAGGTCACTGGCATAAAAAACAGGAAATCACTGAAGTGTTCGTGTCCGGTCTATATCTGTGAACGTTTTCTATCCACAGTTGCAATTTTTTGTGAGTGGATACGCCAGGTGGAGACGATGTGTCGCGTACCAAAATTAAGGTCGAGGTCAAAGGTCACTGTTGTCAAAAATCAGGAAATCATTGATCGTTGTTAGTTTTCTATCTACAGTTCTAATTTTTGGTGAGTGGATGCCCTAGGGGGGAACGATGTGTTGCATATTAAATGTAGGTCAAGGTCAGAGGTCAAAGGTCAGTGTGATCAAAAAATCAGGAAATCGTTAAAAATTTCTAATTTTTTGTGAGTGGATTCAATAGGCGGAAATGAAGTGATGCATACAAAAAATTAGGTCAAGGTCAAAGGTCACTGACCCCAAAATTAGGAAATTATTAAAAATAACATTTTTTGTGTCAGTAGATACATTAAGGAGACACAATGAGTCACATACCAAAATGTAGGTCAAGGTCAAAGGTCAAGGTCACTATGACCCAAAAATCGTGAAATTGTTAAAAATCATGATTTTTTGTGTCCATTGAGAAATTGAGGGGAGACGGTTTGCCATGTACCAAAATTTAGCCCACGGTCAAGGTCACTGTGACCCCAAAATCAGGAAATCATTAAAAATCATGATTTTTTGTGTGCATTGATAGATTGAGGGAAGACGATGTGTTGTGTATCAAAATTGAGGTCAAGGTCAAGGTCACTGTGACCCCAAAATCAAGAAATCATTAAAAGTCACATTTTCATATGCCTGTCGAAGACGAGGTCATGTAATGCGATGTTGAGTTCTGTCCATTCATCCGTTAACATTTATTGTCCATGCGATAGCTCTAGTTTCAAGGTATGGATTGGTACCAAACTTTGAGTATACCTTACTCGCATGGCAAAGTGGAGCCATACATATGAGATCAATTTGTCAAAGGTCTAGGTCGCAGTCCCCAAAACTGAATCAAGCTTAGCTGACTAAATGTGTTGGAATATCGTTGGAATATTCAAAAGTCTTTCCATTTATATGATATTGTCCTGTTGAGTTGTCTCCCATGTTTGAAACGCTTCATTTAGTTAAACTGTTGTGAAATAAAAACCATACATTTACTAATTTAACGGGGAAAGGAGTCCTTTATGAACTTCACACCTGTTTATTAACTCAGGAACAAAGGTTTACTTCATCACTTTCTTCTTCATTCACGAAAAATTATCTCGTCTGAAAGGAATCTATTTGCAGGGAAACTGCTATTTTCTTGTGTTTGACTATTGTCGATTTCAGTGTGGGATATGTGAGCTCTCAGCTCTTGCTTCAAGGTCAACCAGTTACCAAGAGTTCAGCTCATTTTAGTTTATCATTCAATATAAGATGTGATATATGTTGCATTCTCATAAGCAAAAAATTGTAGACCTTTCTCTGGATTGCTAGATCAATTGGAATCAAGGCTATTAAACAACCTTGAAATTTGAACCAATGTAATTCCAGATATACGGGCGTATATTGAAGCCCCTTGGGCTCTTGTTCATATAGCGACACTACAGCATGGGAAGTTGAGTGGTTTGCACGAAATCCGTATTGGCTGGGACTGATGATGCCTTGGTCTTCAAGATATGAGATCATTCGGTTTGCCATAACTTTTTCAAATATTTTACTGAAGCAAGGCAGTACAGATATCGGTCTATAATTAGTTACTCTGTTTTTTTCCTCGCCTTTGTATATTGGGCTGATCTTAGCAATTTTGTAAATATTCGGAAATTCTCCTGTTGTGAACGACAGATTTAGTAGAAATGACAGTGGAGAGGTAATGTAGTTTATTATAGGTTTTACTAGCGACATGCGAGTTCCATCCTGGCCAGGGGAGGCGTTTTTCAGAGATTGAACTACGTTAGAAATCTCTTCTGGGCTACATGGTGATAGCGTAAACTCACTCGTATATTTATTATTTAGATACGACATGAAGTCTGAATTGGTAGCTGGAATTTTATCGGCAAGTTCAGTAGCTACTGAGCAGAAATATTTATTGAAACAGTTTGCTATGTCTTCAGGATTTGAGGTCTCTGTACCATTTACAGCAACGGCAGAAGGCAAGATCGAAGATTTTGCCTTGCCTAATAAACTATTTATAGTTTTCCATGTTCCCTGAATGTTTGTTGTTGAACTGTTTAAATTTATTTTCATAGTATAACTTTTTCGCAATCCGTAACGTGTGGTTTAGTTTATTGCGATATACTTTATTGTATCTGTTGTTCAGTTCGGTGTTACGTGTGGTCATCCATAATCTATATAGTCGATTTTTTTCATGTATTGATTGTAGCAAAGCTGTGGTTATCCAAGGTTTTTTACCCCTCGGGCAGATTCTGCCCGAGCGGTATTGTCGTTGCCTCCGTCGTCTGTCCATCATATCATTGTAAACACATTATCTCAAAAAGTCCTTCACTTACAACAATGAAACTTCATACAGTTGTTTAATACAGCCAGTACCAGAAGCCTATTAAAAGTCGGTGCCATTGGATGTGTTTTTCAGGAGTTATGCCCCTTTATACATGTCTGGCTGTTTTTGTCCTTGTAAACACATTATCTCAAAAAGTCCTTCACTCACAACAATGAAACTTCATACAGTTGTTTAATGCAGCTAGTACCAGAAGCCTATTCAAAGTCGGTGTAATCGGATGTGTTTTTCAGGAGTTATGCCCCTATTACATGTCTGTTGGTCCATATCCTTGTAAACACATTATCTCAAAAAGACCTTCACTCACAACAATGAAACTTCATACAGTTGTTTAATACAACCAGTACCAGAAGCCTATTGAAAGTCGGTGCCATTGGATGTGTTTTTCAGGAGTTATGCGCCTTTATACATGTCTGTCTGTTTTTATCCTTGTAAACACATTATCTCAAAAAGTCCTTCACTCACAACAATGAAACTTCATACAGTTGTTTAATACAACCAGTACCAGAAGCCTATTGAAAGTCGGTGTAATCGGATGTGTTTTTCAGGAGTTCTGCCCCTTTATACATGTCTGTTGGTCCATATCCTTGTAAACACATTATCTCAAAAGTCCTTCACTCACAACAATGAAACTTCATAGTTGTTTAATACAGCCAGTACCAGAAGCCTATTGAAAGTCGGTGCCATGGGATGTGTTTTTCAGGAGTTCACACAAACCTGTGTGGATTGCTGTGAATAGACAGTAATCGTTCGACTACATCTACTATAGGTAATCATTGCTATATTGTTTTGTCTGTCTATGATCTATATCATACAGGTAAAATTATGCCCACCCCAAATATGTGAGTTGTTGGGGTCAGAAACATTATTTCCACAATTGCTGTGGGCCCGGCCCGAGGGGTCCCGATGGCGACAGCCACATGTTTGTTTTTGTTTGTGTTTTATGGCATTTAATTGGAAAACATTCGCTGTAGATGGAATTAAATGTGTCACTAAAAGACCTAGCAGCTGAATGAACGTTTGTTTCCATATATAAAATATTCCAATCGACAGATTGTATTTTTTCTTCGAAAAGAGTCTGGTTGCTGGTGCCGGTGTGTACGGGAATCCAGCAGTAGTTTTATAGACTAGACTTGCATGTACGCTGTAACTGCAAGTACCGGTACGCACACTTCTACAAAGACACATCTCGACCAATGAAGAATATCAATGACACATCAACGAATAATTAATCATCTTATAGATTCATTCATAATTTCATCTCGACAATACAGAGTGTCACATCAGCGTTTTGATCAACAGTGTTTTAATTCAATCCAAACGCGGCAATTTTTACGTTGTGAACTAGAGGAGATAATCGGATATATCATGCTTTTCTTTCACTTCCGCGATCTAATGTTTTCGATCGAGCCGATATTTCTCGTCATTGCAGAGGGGCGTACGATCCAATTTTTATGATCAAGCATCGATTTTGGGACTAAAAAATCACTTCCGGCGATCGAATATTTGGATCGCTTACCGTAATATGTCTATATGTTATATTGTTCTGATTATTGTGCTTGGAAATTGAAGAGTTACAGAGGAAGAATACAGGAAAATGATCAGAAATGTCTGTAAGTAAGATACCAGCGCTTATGTCATCTTCGTGGAAATTTGTAAAAATATTATCAATGAGTGTTGCGGATCTTGATTTTACTCTAGTTGGATTACATATCTTCGGGAAAAAGTGAAACGATTTCATGATTTCAAAGAATGAATTAGTTGGGCTGTGATTTCCCGTCTTTAGTAGGTCGATATTAAAGTCGCCAAGCAACATACACTGTTTATTTTCAGGTTTTAAAATATCAAACATATTCAAAAGACTTGCATTAAAATAGTCAACACTTTTGCCAGGTGGCCGATAAATTAGTCCCACAACACAAGAGTTGCTATTGTCGTTAATTTCAACAAAAAGAGCCTCGTATTCGCCATTTTGATCGATTTTTGAGAGATCTTCTCGAGTGAAACAGTTTCTATATTCTTCTTTAATGTACAAAACTATCCCACCCCCTTTTCGCACGGATCTGGATAGTGGGAAAGGAGAATAACCAGGAATGTTATACAGCTCTTGTGTTGCGGGATCGAGCCAACTTTCGGATATACCAATTACCGAAAACTTATGATCCAGATTGTAAAGTAGGGAAAGAATTTCTGTATAATGCTTTTTCAGACTTCGCGCATTGATATGCAAGGCAGATAGGGTTTTAGAGTCAGATATAAGATTGTCGCCTATATGCGATTTAAACGTTTCTACAAAACAATAATTAGAGCGAGAGTTGTTAAGTTTATCCCAGTAATTCAACTCGCCATCCGTGTCGTCTGTCGCATAGCTATTGTGTTCAGTCACATTTAGATCCAACGGGTTGAATAACATTTTCTCTAAATCACCAACTAAATATTCAGAGCCATGTTGCTTTTGTACTTCCACATGAGTTAGATCTTCATTATAAAAAGGTAATTCACATAGAGTATTCATCGTCATTAGTCAAAGGTATATGTAAAATAATCAACAGCCTACATAGTAAATAACTGACGTATAATGTTGCCGTAACAACATTGAACCAGTCGGTTGTGTACACAAGTAGTGGTAGAGTAACATGTATATGTTGCGTGAATGAAGTTCTAAATAGTTCAGAATGTGTCAAATGTGCGATTGATATATCTTGGAAGAATAATGAAAACAAGTTTGTGTTGAGCGTGTGCTCTGTGCATAGGGAGCTTAGAAAACATTTACAGGACGAACAAATCAAGACTAACGAGAGATCCTGAAGGATCTTGGCGCCCACCATTGTCCGATAATTGTAAGCTAATGACTAGAGGATCTTTTTGTCCATTGTTCATGTTGTTACTAACAACAAACGATTGATTTGTAATTTTGTTTACAGAGTTTCGAATCTGAGCGAAAAAGATCGGAAAAGGGACACTGAAAAACACCAAGATATAATCTAAGTTTCAGGAGTTTCAAGATTTCTAGAAACTGTACTGATGTCGGTTGTTATAATACAAGAGAAATGAGCAAAGTTAGTCTGACAGCGAATGTACATGCACGGAGGATCCTTCGCCTTTGTTTTGTAGTATTTTTTTTTTTTTTTTTTGCGCGTGTCATCATTGGGTACTGGAAGCGAGGACCAATCTCTTTGACACTTTAGCATGAGCTATGAAACATACTTAAGATTTCATAATTAGGAACGAATGCTAATTCTGTTCTGTTTACTGGGCTAGTTTGAGATATCTCTTTTAAGATACCATGCTCGAAAATAGTAAGATGGTACAAGGGATCCGGTCCGCGCAGTAATGTTGAAACTTCTAAAGTGCCTGAATCCTGATTATCTCCCTTGGATCGAAACATGCAGTAGTCTACAGTTGTCGAGTTGTGACGTTGAATCACAAGAGTGACGTCCCTTCATGTAGCCGACCCACCGGCAGACGAGAGGGTGGAGCAGTTCACTTGCTACTGCATGGACTAAAGAAAACTGATTTAAAATTTGAAGAAATACATTTTAATTCCGAATTATTTGAACTCCTTGATATGGAAGGTGAAGGTATGGATATTCTCTATAGTCAATATATAGAATATGCCCCACCGTTTGATCCGCCGACTCTTGTGATGCAACGTCACAACTCGAGAATACCGTATTAATTTGAAGTGTAACTTGGATTTTCGAATCGGACCAAAAAAGGTATCTTGCACTACTAGGCCCCATGTGGGATCTGTGTACCAACTTTCAGAAAGATCCATGAAATATTTCCTGAGAATTCACGATAACAATGTTTCAAGGGGAAATACAAGATGGCCACCTTGTGGCCATATTGGATTTTCGATTTGGACTGAAAAAGGTATCCTGCACAACTAGATCATAAGGGGAACCTGTGTACCAAATTGGAGAAAGATCCATGCAGTACTTCCTGAGAAATCACGATAACAAAGTTGCATGGGAAAATCCAAGATGGCCGCCTGTCTAATCGGACCAGAAAAGGTATCCTGCACAACTAGACGACAAGGAGAACCTGTGTAACAAATTTAACAAAGATCCATGCAGTAGTTCCTGAGAAATCGCAATAACAATGTTTCATGGGGTAATCCAAGATGGCCGCCTGATGGACATATTGGATTTTGGAATCGGACCAGAAAAGGCATCTTGCACAACTGGACCACAAGGGGAACCTGTGTATCAAATTTGAGAAAGATCCAGGCAGTACTTCCTGAGAAATCATGATAACAAAATTTCATGGGGGAGTCTAAGATGACCATATTGGATTTTCGATTCGGACCGAAAAAGGCATCTTGCATATCGAGACCCTAAGGGGAACCTGTGTACCAAATTTGAGAAAGATCCATGCAGTAGTTCCTGAGAAATGATGATAAAGTTTCATGGGGAAATCCAAGATGACTGCCTGGTGGCCATACTGGATTTTCAAATCGGACCAGGAAAGGTATCTTGCACAACTAGACACCAAGTGGAACCTGTGTACCAAATTTGAGAAAGATCCATGCAGTACTTCCTGAGAAATGACAATAACAAAACATGGGGAAATCCAAGATGGCTGCCTGGTGGCCATATTGGATTTTCGAATCGACCAGGAAAGGTATCTTGCACAACTAGACCCCAAGGGGAACCTGTGTACCAAATTTGAGAACGATCCATGCAGTAGTTCCTGAGAAATCGCGATAACAAGATTTCATGGGGAAATCCAATACACGCCTGGTGGCCATATTCGATTTTCGAATCAGACCAAAAGGTATCTTGCACAACTAGACCCTAAGGGGAACCTGTGTACTCAAATTTGAGAAAGATCCATGCAGTACTTCCTGAGAAATGACGATAACAAAGTTTCATGGGGAAATCCAAGATGGCTGCCTGGTGGCCATATTGGATTTTCGAATCGGACCAAAAAAGGTATCTTGCACAACTAGTCCCCAAGGGGAACCTGTGTACCAAATTTGAGAAAGATCCATAAAGTAGTTCCTGAGAAATCGCGATAACAAGAATTGTTTACGGACTGACGGACGACGGACGAAAAGCGATTTGAACAGCCCACCATCTGGTGATGGTGGGCTAAAAATACATTGGTATATACAAAACAAAGTACAATGAAAACATATAGATATAACAAGGGCTAAAACGGCTACCTGGTATCAGATAGTACATATGGTTTTAGTGACAACAATACAGCGTCTTATAGAGGTGCTAAAAGATTAACGCGGTACGCACAATTCTACATTCTCTGGAATACAAGCTATACACTCACGTGAACAGCTAAGATGTCATGAAGTTGTTTTAATTATATCAGCTTGATTACAGTTGATTATTAGCTACAGCGTGGTTACAGCGGCGCCAAACTGTCTATAGAGAAGTACAATGCTAATAGGTTGAGCGGCAACTCAGATTGTTTTCAGCGAAAAACAAAGCAACAACACAATTCTGTTGTTTAGAGTGAAAAACAAAGAAACAAAACAATTCTGGTACATGGAATATTCCCAAACTATGTATAAACTAAGAACATACTGTTTGCTATGGAATACGTTGCACTTGCACTATACTGTATATAATCCGTATATTAATATTATGTGCATTTCTCAAGATATATATTGAACAGTTTTGAAATACAAGCATTTAAACGGGGAATGTTATTTGAGCCGTGCAAGATGAGGCTTGAAATAATTAATAAGTGGTCTCGAAACAAATAATTCTGTAGATTAAACAAAAATAAAAATGTATCTAATGGGGAAAGATTTGAATATATTGATATAGTACATATTGGTACACATGTTTCTTATGATTAGAGGATGTACCGGTACTATTTTTGAGATGAAATATTAATTTTTGTCCAAATTATGGCAAATGAAGAGTTTTTGGTCTAATAGCAGACTTGTACATGTAGACCTCTACATCTGTACATGTACATAGGAAGTTTGCTGCAGTTGTCAGCTCTCATTGGATGATTACGAAACTTGATACACATGTTTCTTATGATTGGAGGATGTGCCTGTGCTATTTATGAGATGAAATATTAATTTGTGTCCAAATTATGAGGTTTTGGACTTAGTAATTTGCCAATTATAAAGTTTTTTCTTTTAGACAAAAATGTACTGAAAAGTTGTCTGAATTTGTCAGGTTTCATTGGATGATTATGAAATTTGAAATACATATTTCATATGATTAGAGCATGTCCCTGTGCTATTTAGGAGATGAAATATTAATTTTGTTCAAATTTTGAGGGGTTTTTTCTTAGTAATCTGCCAGTGATAATGTACATACATGTACACCTGTACATGGAAAGTTTGCTGAAGCCGTCAGCTTTCATTGGATGAGTTTGACACTTGCTACCCAAGTTCAATGTGATTCGAGGATGTGCATGTGCTATTTAACAAATATGACATTAAATATGAATTTTTGTCCTAATTATCGCAGTTTAGACTTTGTACGTTTCCATTGATAAGGTTTTTGTTGGGCAAAAATTTACATGTAGTTTGCTGAACCTTTCGCGTGGGATGATTATAAAACTTGGTAGACATGTTTTGTGTTTTCCTAGGTCAGACCTGTTTTCCTAGGTCAGACCTATTCAGCACAGGACTGACCTATCCAGCAGTAATCCCAAATGGCACTGGCCTATCCAGCAGTAATCTCAGACCGGACTGGCCTATCCAGCAGTAATCCCACATGGGACTGGCCTATCCAGCAGTAATCCTACACGAGACTGGTCTATCCAGGAGTAATCTCACACGGGACTGACCTATGCAGAAGTAATCATGGCACTGGACTGCAATATGCAGCAGTAATCCCACATGGCACTGACCTATCCAGCCATAATCCTACATGGGACTGACCTATTCCGCTGTAATCCCACACAGGGTTAGCCTATCCAGCAGTAATCCCACACGGGACTGGCCTCCCCAGCAGTAATCCCACATGGGACTGGTCTATCCAGCAGTAATAATACACGGGACTGGCCCATCCAGCAGTAATCCTACACAGGACTGGCCTATCCAGCAGTAATCTTGCATGGGACTGACCTATCCATCAATAATCTCACACTGGACTGCCCTATGCAGCAGTAATCCCACGGCACTGATCTATCCATCGTACACGAGATTGACCTATCTGGCAGTAATCCCACATGGGACTGATGTTATTGTCTGTACCAGATAATCTATTCCAGACATTATTGTCTGTACCACATCATCTATTCCAGATGTTATTGTTTGCTCTATATGTATGCTTTCAATACTGCTGCAGCTTCGGCGGATGACCCAGCAAGGCGAGATGTTGGGGTTCTCAGAACGCTTGTTTATAGCCTTATGATAAACTCTCTAATAATTTTGTCCAGGACTGTTAATTTGAAACACTGAAATTGAGTGTTAGTTTGTTGACAAGGTCTACAGATAGCTTCATCCCCATGTGTAAAGTGGATGATTCAATGCCCTGATATTTATGACCTGGTGATATGCATGGTGGATAATACCTACACAATAGGTAATTCCCAGTGTTGATACAATTTGTCCAATATGTATTCAAACTCTTCAATCTACCTAGAATCTTGCATAACCAGTCATGTATAACAGAGAGAACGCCAACAGGAACTGGATCACACAAATCAAATTCTCTAAAAGTCAGGCCTGGAAAAATTAGGGGATGTCCATGGTAAAGTATATATATGCAACAAGTGAGTGAGTGAGTGAATATGATTTAACGTCGCTTTCAACTGTATTTCAGTCATATCACGACGTTGTGTCTGATTCCTTTTCACACCCGGGAACCACACGGGTGGGGTCCTATTCCTTTTCACACCCGGGAAACCCACGGGTGCCTCAGTTAGTCGCTTCTTATGACAAGCTCTCTGAGAAGCTGAGGCTTATTCTTACCATGACCTGCGGTGTGCACGACGACATCCCAGGTCAATCCATGGAAGCCCCACAGGGATATATGCAACAAGAGCCAAATTGACTTCAGTAACCTAACTAACCTCCAAGTTGGTATGCGAGACGATCCCCCTAGGGTATCAATCACAAAAAAAATTTGAAACTAAGCACAAAACTGCCACAGATGTAGGCCGGACACAGCCTCCCTCTAGGGTATTCACTCACACAAAATAGGAACTGCAGATAAAGTACTGTCCCAGATATGGACCAGACCCCAACTAAATCGTTAAACAAATTTGCAGGTACCAAAATCAGAACAAATAGTGATTATGTTAGCCCTACTACTATAGACATGAGGCACCAGAGGTGCTGCAACCCCTCAGCCCCTTAAACAGTCCAGACCAAGATGTTTTTTTGGGGTATAGGAGTTTGGATGCACAGCAAAGAATATGGCATGCGAAATGGAAACCCAAGCCACAACTCGTGGCATGGTATCTGCATACCAAATTTGACAAGAATCCGTCAAGAAATCCTCAAATTGCCCGGAAACCGAATTTAGATTGTCAACAGGTGGCCTGACGAGCGGTTCTCAAGTTATTGCCCGGAAACGAATTTCAGGCGGACAGACAGATTTACAGATGGATGCACTGACACACGGACAGATGATCGGAATCCAGTATACCCACTACTATGTACAGGGGTATAAAAAGTGACAAGGTATCCACATATCTGTAAGAAAAAACAGGTGATCTTATTGTGATATCAAAAAGTTGTGATCTTATTGGCCTGAAACTAAATGTCGGATGGGGCTTTTGTCCATTGGGGCATTTGTCCACGGTTATCTATTCGTTGAGGCTTTTTTGTAAATCCCCAAAAGAAATGCTGTACTCTTCTCATATTGTTCATGATTTTCATAGTATGGCTTTCATTTATTGAGGGGCGAGGACACATTTTATTGTTGTAATACGATTTATTGTTGTTATAAGTTTCTTTCATTATCAAGTTAGATTCATTTCATGCACACATAATACATCTTAAAGTTGTTCATACATTTATTCAGAACATATAGCAAGTAAACAATGGCTTTATTCAGTGTATCATTCAAAAATAAAGCCTCTGTGTACTATGAACATAGATCTGTAAGGTGCTCTGCTCATGGTGGCACAAATGGATACCAAACTATTATTTATAAGTATTTCCAAGGTATGGAAATTTCACAAATTACAACTGAAGCATTATTAAAGCCAACTGAGTAATTGGTAAATGGTAATTCATGAGCAGAAAAGGTTGTGGAGATCTAAACTGTAGATTTAAACGTGTGCTACACTTTCCAGCAGATGTGGTTATCTCCCTTGGCCACTACCCTGCAGGTAGAAAAAATTGGTGCATGTAAGATGCAGATCAGGAAAAATGCTTGCAACATTCCATCAATATTTTGGGAAGTAGAATGGAAAGAAAACATTTTTGAATACAGGGAAGTTATTATGTAAATGATTTGACCACCACTAGATTTTACAAACTTACCACAAGATGGACAGAAAAGTGGCAGACGAGGACCTGACCAATGAAACATACAAAAGGCACATCTACAGATTACATTCTATCTACCTTCAGTAGTTCTCAAGATATGTAGTCCCGGGGAAAGAGGACGGACAGATGGACAGACGGGGTGACAACAACACCCCTGAGCCCAATCTGGCTGAGGGGTAAAAAAGCTTTGTCTTTAATATATTATTCAATATCATTGACTCCGAAATCCTCTGCTTTTCTAACCTGTTTGGATCGTACTGTGGGTATATTCTGGCAGGCACACAACAATGAACAAATGTACATGTGTTATGCATTTTCAGTATTTAATTTCAAAGAACAATACAAATGCATATGAATGCAAATCCAATATGGAAGATATGATTATTATAAGATGAAGACTGGATATAAAAATAAGCAGGAATGTCCTTCATCCCTTTACCCAATGGCCATAATCATCTGTGTGCGGTCTTGGTAGAGTTTACTGATGTACTGGAATGACCTACCTAATTGAGATGAAGACAAAACTGGCTGAAACCAAACATATTATGCAAAACACATCAGGTGCTTCATGTGTTAGAGCAATCTGCTTACAGAACTGAAACTGTAGCTGTGATCTGCTTACTGAGCTGATACTGCAGCCGTGTTATACATGTACCAGCCCTACAAATCGTAAACACTCTAATATTGAGGTAGCTTCAACGTTAGTTGCTCAATGACAGAATCTGCATAAAATCAGTAACAATGAACAAACTATGAAAATACTCAATTCATCTTGTTCTCCAATTGGAGGATTGACCCACAGACGCATACATACACATCTGAGAGAAGTGCAACATGATAGGGAGAGTGTAACCTCAGGAGAGACCTGGTAGAAAGGGTGTAGCATCAAGTGTGACATGGTAGAGAGGATGTATGACGTGGTAGACCGGGTGTATGATTTGGTAGAGCAGGTGTATGACGTAGTAGAGGGTGTATGACAGAGAAGGTACAAAATGTGGTAGAGGGTGGTCAACCTGTAACCATCTGGGTCATCTATATACAATAAGACTGACCCTGGAATCGTGTGTATCTATTTTCAGCCTACTTTCGGCAACTAGAGAGGGTGTTGTGATATAGTAGATAGGGTGGTTTTACATGGGTTATGACGTGGTATAGAGGGTGTATGTGGTAGAGTGGGTTATGACATAGCAGAGTATGTATGATATTGCAGAGAAGGTGCGGTGATGGGTTATGACGTGGTAGAGAGGGTGGTGCGACATAGGTGGTAGAGTGTGTATGACATGGTAGAGGGTGTATGTGGTAGAGTGGGCTATGACATGGTAGAGAGTATGACATGGTAGAGAGGATGTATGACATGGTAGAGAGGGTGTATTAGGCGGTAGAGTGTGTATGACATGATAGAGAGGGTGTATGATGTGGTAGAGGGTATATGACATGGTAGAGAGGGTGTATTAGGTGGTAGAGGTGGGTGTATGACATGGTAGAGTGTGTATGACATGATAGAGAGGGTGTATGATGTGGTAGAGCGTATATGACATGGTAGTGGGTTATGCCATGGTAGAGTGGGTTATGACATAGTAGAGGCAGTATGATGTGGTAAAGAGGGTATGACATGGTAGAGGCTGTATGACATGGTAGAGCGTGTGTATGATGTGGTAGAGCATGTATGACATGGTAGAGTAGGTTATGATATGGTAGAGTGGATCGACATGGTAGAGGGTGTATGTGATACAGGGGGTGATGATGTATGACGTGGTAGACAGAATTAAGGTTTAACTTCGCGTTCAGCAATATTTCGACGAGGGTGTATGATGTGATACAGAGGGGGGATGTGGTAGAGGGTGTATGATGTGGTAGAAAGGGTGTATGATGTGATACAGAGGGGGGATGTGGTAGAGGGTGTATGATGTGGTAGAAAGGGTGTATGATGTGATACAGAGGGGGGATGTGGTAGAGGGTGTATGATGTGGTAGAAAGGGTGTATGATGTGATACAGAGGGGGGATGTGGTAGAGGGTGTATGATGTGGTAGAAAGGGTGTATGATGTGATACAGAGGGCGGATGTGGTAGAGGGTGTATGATG